>WSYH01000152.1:109412-260634 GCA_036426205.1 Ascaphus truei
GTGCAGTTGGAGGGTAGGATATTAATATCTCCCGGTGCAGTTGGAGGATAGGATATTAATATCTCCCGGTGCAGTTGGAGGGTATGATATTAATAACTGTATAGGTGCAGTTGGAGGGTATGATATTAATAACTCTATAGGTGCAGTTGGAGGGTATGGTTCAGTGTGAGTCATGTGTCGTTAGACTCACAACTTGGCACTTAACCTTTGAGTGACCCATGTTGTACCTACTACATCAGTGGTTCCCTTCTCCAGTCCTCACGGACCCCCAACAAGTCACCTATTAAGGATATCAAAATGACTGAGCCACCTGCCCCGAAGCAGGTATAGCATTAAAACCTGTCCTGTTGGTGACCCTTGAGGACTAGAGTTGGCCACAACTGTACTACATCATGGCCATGGCGCTATTAGAGAGCGTCGGGGTTCCTTATGAAAGAATCTGATCTCAGATGCGCTATTTGAGAGGGTTGGGGTTCCTTACAATGCATCTGATCTCAGACGTGCTATTAGAGAGGGTTATGGTTCCTTACAGTGCATCTGATCTCAGACGATCTATTAGAGAGGGTTGGGGTTCCTTACAATGCATCTGATCTCAGAAACGCTATTAGAGAGAGTTGGGGTTCCTTACAATACATCTGATCGCAGACGCGCTATTAGAGAGGGTTGGAGTTCCTTACAATGCATCTGATCTCAGACACGCTATTAGAGAGGGTTGGGGTTCCTTATTAAATAATCTGATCTCAGACGCGCTATTAGAGAGGGTTGGGGTTCCGTACAATGCATCTAATCTCAGGTGCTCTTTTGAAGAGGGTTGGGGTTCCTTACAATGCATCTGATCTCAAACACATTATTAGAGAGGGTTGGGGTTCCTTACAATGCATCTGATCTCAGACACGCTATTAGAGAGGGTTAGGGTTCTTTACAATGCATCTGATCTCAGACACGCTATTAGAGATTTGAAATATATATAATAACCCCTGACGAAGTCACGTGCTGTGAAAAAACGCATAGGGACCCGTATGTTGAGACGTTTGACGTCATCCCGCTACCACAAGTAACTTGTGTATCGAAACACTTGCTGGCTCCTATTGCAATTGTGGTGAAGGCGATACAAACTAACAGGACTTTGTTGCTGATTCTATGCACCATCTTTCTGGCACTCTGGAGGTTCTATATCGTGGATATCTGTTCCTACACTACTGTCTGTGGAGTTCCATGACGATCTCTGGCTGTGGCACGAGTTGTTCCAGATGATTATCATCTCTTATGAGATTGACTAACTCTACAGGCCTTTTTACCAGCTCCACTTGTGAGTGTGCTTTTTATAAACATTATTGTTGAGAATACATTTCCTATAGAATTACGCCATATGGCACGCGCCTTTCTTCCTTCTCTCTTTTTGCTAGATCTATTCCGGATGTGGCTCATCCCTTGAGAGGCAGCGGATACGTCACAGCATTGGAATTTGATATATTGTTGTCACGGATATTTGTGTGGACATTACATATATTTTTTGGGGGTTAGATTCTCATGTTTTTTAGTTTGTTTTTATCATCATTAATATTGTAAGCACAATCGCTATTTTTTATTTGTATTCTTTAATAATTATATTAGTATCTTTAGCCATGACAGCAATTTATACACCTTGCACTGGGTTTGAGTTAATATCCCATATTCTAATAAGTGGATACATTGAGTTAGCGTTAGTTGGTAGTGGGGGGAGAGAGATGAGAGACGGTATGAGAAGGAGAATGAGAGAGATAGTACTTTGAGAGAGATGAGAGGAGAGATATATTCTATATAGTTCCGAAAGCAATGGATGTCTGCGTCGACTTAGAGGCTAATCTCAGTGGTCTCCCTTGGAACAGATAGAATGATAAACGACAACCCCCAAAAATTATCATGGCATGAGGAAGTCCCCACCCTCTCGTCCTCTTTAGGGCTAAGTAAGGGCAAAATCTAAACATACGCAATTTTTATAATAGGAAATATTTTTAGATACCTCATCTTTAATTTATTTCTGCACGTCAGCTCTCACGGCATAGATTACCCTCACATAAAAATAAGATCCTTTGTCTTTGAATTCTACAGCACCACAAAATTTTATACAAGGCGAACTTATGTTAAATTATTAATGACTAGGCAAAAACCAACCATTTCTCGCGAGAGCTACTTTATAAAGTATTATGTTTAACTATTGTCTGACAATCGCAGCGAAGCTTTCTCACAGTGTTGTTAGCTCAACAAAGAACTGCATGATAGAAGTGAAGAACCAAAAGTGAAAAAAAAGAAAAGAGAAAAAAAAAAAAAAGAAATTACACATCGAGCCAAGTCACCAACACCGCGCACACGGCAAAATCAGCGACCCCCCCCCTACACACACTCAATTAAAACCCGTCACCACACACCACACACACACTCCTCTAACCCTTCAGTTGTACCGCAGGCTCACCTCCAACCACACCACCCCCCCCCCCTCACAGACCACCCCCCGGCCCGTCTTGTTGCACCCTCACTCTCTCCCCCCACCTCACCCAAATCCCCCACACTCCGCAAACATCACCCAGCCGCACATATCCTCATGGCTGGCGCCGCGGCCCCTCTGCCCTCAGCACAGCAAAAACTCCAGGCTCCTCCAAACAGTCGTTCTTTCTCGACTCCTTAGCCTATCTCTGGAGTTCTGTACATCTTACGGACACTCATTTCCCGGCGTCCACTTTCGTCCGGCATGCCTACCTTTGCCCTCACTATTATTCTAGCGGGGCACTAATGATAGCCAACACCTAACGTACGACCTAGTAACGTGGGAACGCCTACGGAGGGGACAAGCGGGTATAGCGGGGGAATCCCACTCACGTGCGCCACGCTACAGGAGAGAGAGGGGTGGAGCGAGGGAGCAGGGCTACTACACATAAAGTGCGCAGGCCCCGGACGGAAGGGAAGCGCGGCGGCGGGTCTACCCGTGCCACTCTCTGGCCCCTACCCCCCCCAGACTTTCCTTCCCGAACTCACCTCCTGCCCCAGCCAGATCCACGGGTCAAGGTTAAGTCCACACCGTCTCCCACTCACGCACTGTCACCAGTCACCACACCAGTCACCCACACACCCACCCAGTCACTTTCACACCGCGCACCCCAACCTCACCCACCCACTCACTAGGTCACCCACCCACCCACCCACTCAGTCACCACCCACCACGCAGTCACCCACCCAGTCACTTTCACCCCAGTCAACCAGCCCACGTCACCAGTCACACCACCCACCCACCCAGGCCCAGACCACAGCAAGACGACCGCCGCCCCCCCAGTTCCGCGCAACCATCTCGACCCACCTCAACCCACCCTCAGCTTAGTCACCCCAAAATAAACTCACTTAGTCCCCACTCACCTGGTCATGTCCCCAGCGAAAGTTCAGTCACCCCCGAGCTCATTCCGTGCCACGGTTCCGTAGTTATACACAGTGCAAAGTTCTCAGAGCGCAGTTTCAAAGCAGTAACCCACTGTACACCACAATGCACCCAAGTCAAGTCACCCGAACGGTCAACCCACGTCCCACCGTCAGCTTTTTGCCTCTAGATCACCCACACCCACCCGCTCAGTAGTCAATCAGTCACCCCCCACTCACCCACCCCTCCAGTCACACCACCCAGTCTACTTAGTCAACCCACCCAGTCACTCAGTCACCCACCCATTATCACACCCATTCCAGTCAGGCTCACCCACTCACGCGCCACCAGGTCGAGCCTCCCACTCACCCACCCAGTCAGTCACCCACTCACCCACCTCAGTCACCCAGCTCCCCCCAGTCAGACCCCCACTCACCCACAAGTCCCAAGTCACCCCCACATCAACCCACCCAGTCAGGTCCACCACTCACATTCTCACCCAGTCAGTCACCCAGCTCACCCACGCAAGTCAGTCACCCACTCCACGTCCACCGCAGGAAAGTCCACCACACATCTCACTCCACCCAGTCAGCCTTCACCCACTCACCCACCCATCAGTCACCCACTCATACACCACCCAGTCAGTCACCACCTCACCCACCAGTCAGTCACCCCTCACCCACCCTAGTCACCCACCTCATATCTGCCCCAGCTACCCCCTCAAGTCACCCACTCACCCCACCAGTCAGTCACCCACTCACCCCACCCAGTCAGTTCCACCCACTCACCACCACCCAGTCAGTCCCCCTCACCCACCCAGTCAGTCACTCCCACTCAACCCACCCAGTCAGTCACCCACTCAGATCAATCCACTCACCCACCCAGTCAGTCACCCCCCTCACCACCCAGTCAGTTCTCCCATCGCACCCACCCAGTCAGTCTCCCACTGCTCACCCACCAGTCCAGTCTCCCCTCAACCACCCAGTCGTCTCCCACTCACCGCACCCCAGTCAGTCTCCCACTCACCCACCCAGTCAGTTTCCACTCACCCACCCAGTCGCGTCTCCCATCCCTCCGTCCTCCACTCACCCACCCAGTCAGTCTCCCACTCACCCACCCGTCAGTCTCCACTCACCTCACACCGTCAGTCTCCCACCCATCAGTCTCCCACCCAGTCAGTCTCCCCACAGATTCCCATCAGCTCCCCACTCAGTCCCACATGAGTCTCCCACTCAGTCTCCACTCAGTCTGCCACTCAGTCTCCCACTCAGTCTCACTAGTCCCCACTCAGTCTCCCACTACCACCCATTCAGTTTCCCACTCACCACACCCATTCAGTTTCCACCCACCCACCCATTCAGTTTCCCACTCACCCACCCATTCAGTTTCCCACTAAAACCATTCTTTCCCACTCAACCACACCCATTCAGTTTCCCACTATCCACCCATCAGTTTCCCACTATCCACCCATTCAGTCTTCCCACTCACCCACCCATTCAGTCTCCCACCACCCACCCATTGATCAAGTCTCCCACTCACCCACCCATTCAGTTCTCCCACTCACCACCCATTCAGTCTCCCACTCACCCACAATTCAGTTCGCACACTCACCACCCCCATTCAGTCAGTCTCACACTCACCCACCCTCAGTCTCCACAAATAAACACAACCACAACGACTAAACTCAAAAACACACAGCCCACCTACCGAACCCCCACCCACCCCATCATCCGACCCCCACTACCCACTCACGCCCACCCATTAACCGGATCCCCAGTCCAAGCGTAACAAAAAAGCGTGAACGTAGTGCACGAGACAAAGGTTGATTCGAAAAAATTGAATAATGTGAAAGAGTCACCCAGGCTCAGCCCCGACCCCACCCATCCGTACCCCCAAAGGCACCCCACCCCACCCAAGAGTCCACGCCTCAACCACCTCCCCCTACCACCACCCCAAAGAAGTCGAAGTCAAACCCAGGCAGGTCACCCACCCAACCGCCCCCAAAACAAAGTCACCAATAAACAGGGGTCCTGACCCAGAGAAAGGCACCACCCAATCCGACCAAAACCACCGCAGACCACTATGACCCCCACCCCAACGCACCACCCAACCACCACCCAAGGCAGCGGATCACCGTACCCACAAATGGGCATCCCATACCCTACCCTACCGACTCCCAAGGTCACCCATTCCACCAAACCCTCCACAAAGGTCACCCCACCGACCCAAAGTTCCACCACCCTACCGACCCCCAAAAGTCGCACTCCTACCCAATCTGACCCAAAACGTCAATACAGAGCCCACCAAAGGCGGATACACCGCCACACCTAAGGGAATCCGACCCGCTCACCCTACAAGAGGGTGCAGCCTACACGCAGGCACAAATGAAGATCGAATTCCCCTACGCAGGTGACATTAAGTTGTGGCACCACCATCATGCAGTCACCAAAACACTTGCAGGCAAATGACCATTGTGGAAGAACAAGACAATTGAGCAGTGGCAAGGGGGTGCGGGATCAGGGGAAATAACGGAAAGGGGAAAGGGTTTGGTGTTGTGTGGGGGTGAGAGACGAAACCCGGGCGGGTTAACGCCATCCCCCAGACAGAAATCGGAAACTTCTGCAAGGCCGTCTTTATGAGGGTCATATTTTAGCGTAAGGGAGGGCATACGTCGGTAAAGCCGTTATTGCGGTAGTTTTGATGATGAGAGCAGATCGAGAAGCGTTAGAGATTAGAGGAGAGCGAGAGAGATAGATAGGAGATCGAAGACAAACACACACAACTCACACAACACACAACACACACACACACACACACACACACACACACACACACACACACAAAACCACACACACACACATATTATATATATATATAGATTATATAGATATATATTATATAAAAATATAACAGTATATAGATACAGGCGATGGGCCATAACAAAAATATGCAACAAATGTCATTTATTGGCTTAACGTTTCGGCCACCCTGTGGAGCCTTTATCCAGAGCCTTTTTTGCATATTTATGGGGTACCTATCCCTTTGATATTTTTTTTTTACAGTATTTTACAGGTTTTCTGATAGCATCACTTTCTCCAGTAGTTTGGTCTATGCTATATAAATGTGTGCCACAATCCCATTCGAGTGTAGAAATGGCGATTAAATGTTCTTTTTTACATTATTTAAGAATCATACTTCACGAGTTTTATGTTTTTGGTAACTGAACTATGACTCAATAGGCACTTAATTAGTTTTTCAATCGAAATATCAAGCAATTCCAAGTCAGGAATTTAGTGAGTTTTTGCCAAAAATGTTTTACCTCTACAACAACGATATATATATATATATATATATATGTGTGTGTGTGTGTACATATACAAACCCACTCGCCTCCCCCCCAAAAGTTAGTCGCCCCCCCCCAATAGTGTTCTATTGCCATGGCAACGCGGTGTCATTTGATGCCACGTGGCTATTTTAACTGGAGCTGCAGGGGGAAAAGAATAAATTTGCAGAAGAAAATGGAAACAGCCGGGGTACGCCGCCTCTGGTAAGCGGTCGACAGCGGCCAAAATGCACACGCCCGTGGCGACCGGGCAAGTGCATTTGTTGAGCCCTGTAAATATATATATATCATAATCTTCAGGCCTTTTCGATCCACTGCTGGTCTTCCACGTAATTCACTCGTGTGAATGATGTCACAGACTGTAGTTTGGTTTCGAACCAATTAATTATTTTTTCTGACTTTTCAGGCAATACCCAGCACACCCCTCACCATAATTTTTTAATACTGTATATATTGTAGTGGTATCACTGGAATAATTCTGATCGCACGGCAGGAAAGAGTTTAAAGATCCTTGTCACGGGAGACCAGGTAATTTTAACACCTCTTATATTTGTTCAGGGATCACACATTAGGCAAAACAGAGTAGTAGAAACAAAATGTAGTTTATTTCGGTAAACCCGCGTACAACAAGAAGAAATGCACAATAGACAGACATAAGCACACTTACTGGGGGTCTGGGGGGAAATCTAGGCTTTCCTAGGTGCAGGGCGCTCGCTTGGGTGAGCTTACCCTGACCGGGATATACCCCCGGTTCTTTTGGTCCTCTTTTCGGCTTCAGTTCCCAGCCGTGACCGCTACTTAGTCTCTGCAGGGCAGACTTTCCTAGCTTCAAAACGAAGCCGGTTGCTGTGACGGGGGAGGGGTGCCAAGCGAGTAATAAAGGGGTCATCCCCATTAGGCACCCCCTCCCACCGTCTGGGAGGTGAGGGGTTAACCAGAAATGTACTTATAATACATATGTTCCCCTGCTTCACAACCAAAAGGTATGTGCCTTGGTTATCCTATTCCCACATTTAGAGGGATTTCATGTATTTTTATTCCCCTGCCTCAGGGAAAACTGTATTCTATTTGATAAACGTGTATATTGGTACAATTATTGGTGTTTGTACCTTTACAGTGTATGCACCAACCACATACACTGGGATCAGGTCGGGAGGGAAAGGGTTAATTGCATTTACATGTTTATGGCCCTTTGTTCCCTTTCCCGCCTTTTCAGTCTCCATGTTGCAGCATCCTCATAGGTCGCCATTGGAGCCCCATGTAATCCTATGGAGATTCCGGCGATTTGGGCCCGATACCTGAGAAGTCCTACAGGTGGCGCCCGAGAGGAGGAGCGGAGTTTCCCCATTGAAAGTGAATGGAGTAATGCATTTCAATGGGGATTCCTCGAGGCCGACTTCCGGAGACGAGCTGGCAGCCAGCCAGACCGCAAAACCGCAAAAGCGGATACAATTTCAGTAAAACGCTTTGATCACACAATTGGCGTGGGAACTAGGCTACGGTCAAGTTCACCACCAATTAGCATGGGAAACTTTTGTTCTTGGGCATCCCGAAATAAAATTCTTTTTGCCCCTAGCCCCTAGGAACCCCCTCACTCGACCCCATCGGGTCCGACAATTAATGGCGACGAGAAAGGGTCGCGCCGGCCATGAGGGTCCTACCGTTGACCGCAATGGCGGAGAAAGTCGTGTGGCGTTTTAAACACTAAGTGGAAAACAGTGTAAACTGAAAACCCATAACTCCGGTTCCGTAAGGACCAGAGGGCTGGGATTTGGCCAGCATGTAGTCACTGCTCCGGTATGACTGCATGGCAATTTCCAGCCCTCTCCCCTCAACCGAACGGAGTAGCGTTAATTGAAAAAAAGTGTGAGTAGCCCATTGACTCCAATGGTAGCGGAGGTCCCATTGAATCCTATGGCAGCACCGGCCCATGCATTTCCTATGGCGGCACCGGCCCTATTGATTCCAATGGAGGTAAAAGCCGCGAGGTAAACGGCTAAGTGTAAAACTGCAAAAACCTGAAGTCCATAACTCCCAGAGGGCTTTTGCCCCCATGTAGTGATAGTTCCGGCATGACTGCATGGCAAATACCGACCCTCTCTGAGCAGCAGAACGGAGTATGGTTAATTGTTTAGTTTGGGTTTCTGCCATTGACTTCAATGGCAGAGAAATGCAATTTCTGTAAAGGTGCATTTAAAGTGTATTTCTGTAACTCCGGTTCGGTGGGTCCCAGCGAGCTGAAAATTGGCCACCGTGTAGAATCCTCTCCGGCATGAGGATCTGGCAATTTGTAGCCCGCTCGGCCCAGCCGAACGGATTATTTTAATATATATATAATTGTAGAAATATACTGTATTTGGTGTCTGGCATAAAAGCCTGGGAAAGATACTGGCTCTGCAGTATGTTAATGTTCAGGGGGCGATTATATGTCTATAACAGGCCCGCTGATCATTGGCTCCTCCACCCTGATTGTGTATGCTAGGGCAGAGATACAGGGACTTTATACCCCAATAAAATCAGGGACTTTATACCCTTTAAAATCTATCAGGGACTTTATACCCCAATAATATCAGGGACTTTATACCCTGATATCCTACCAATAGAGATCCCCAGAGGGAAGGCAAGAAACAATAAATTAGAGTATACTCACCGACCCAGTGGAGATCCCACCGCTAGGTTATGTATCTGTGACTTTGGACAAAGCATTAGTAAATCATTACATCTTGCTTGTGTTTGGCCGGCAGTTTCTACTTCTACATTAGTAAGAGAAATACAGGGAATGTTTATGAAGAGCATGCAGCTGTATTGTTTGGGACATCTTACTGCTGTTGTGCTATTGTATAAAAGACAAACTGAGAACAACAGAAGTAAATAAAGATTACAACTAGCATAGTGAGTTAATTCTCTCAGTACTGGAACAGCCCATATAAGAAAGATAAAGCTAGCAGATTATATTCACCCTTTCAATCCCTGAGACTTGTAGAGCTGACATATAATTTTAACCCCTTCAATAACCCTGCACAAGCTCCAGTAACAGTTGCTCTGCTATTTCGAACAGAGCAACATTGAAAAGCCCACCTTAGCTTCATCGACACAAGTCACTGGATGGTCTGATTCTCTCCCTCGGCCTTCTCCTTACATACACTCCGCTAAGCGATCCTTAGCATGGAGGTGGGAGGAGCGGCCAATCAGAGTGTGGGAACCCTATCCCACTAGCCAATAGAACAGGAGCTCGTCTCTTGGCTGACATCAGAGGAGGGGCGTGCCAAGCCGTCTCGGGATGCTCCATGGGCGGGACTCACGAATTGACCAATGGGAAATGCTCCAACATTCTGCCGCTGTCCCCGGACAACCCATTGTCACCTACTGGGCAGGCTCCACTAAGTCTGGCAGACCAGAGTGTCCTCCCCACAGGGGGTCTCTGTTCTCTGGACTCAGTACACTGCCCTGTCCCGTCCACTTAGCACCCCGACACCTCTCAACATCCTGTCTCCTCTTTAAACTACGGACTTTAAGCATACTTGCTGGCACCTTAAGCAGATACATAGAGTCTTATGATAAATGTGTAAAGCACATAAAACATTTTAATACCTGGGGGACCTTGGGGAGACTCATGACTGTAAGGGATATAGGACTGACATATCAGGGCTCCAAAAACATGAGTCTGGGGGACACGGGGCAGCCCCGGTGTAATTCCACCCGCGTACCGGCAAATCCGTGTAGAATTAAGGTACTACCGGTAGCTCCGGTCCCCAAACTCCTGCAAACAAAATCATTGCATTCTTACCCAAATATCCCACCTAAAACTTACACACAGAATGTTTCATGAGCCTGGGGTAAAGGGAACATGGAAAGTGGAAAAGCAGGGGTCACTTTAACTATCCATGCCAAGATACCTGGCCCCTGGCTTATAGTGCTAGGTAGCTGCCAGGGACGCAAGGGCAACCACAGGGCTTAACCTGTATTATACAGCCTGCTTACCCTTTATTATATAGCCTGCTTACCCTTTATTATATAGGCCTTGCTTACCCCTGTAATAGCCTTAGCCTGCTTAACCCTTATTATATAGCCTGCTTACCCTTTATTATATAGCCTGCTACCATTATTATATACCTGCTTACCCTTTATTATATAGCCTGCTACCCTTTATATTAGCCTGCTTACCCTTTATATATGCCTGCTTACCCATTATTATATAGCCTGCTTACCCTTTATTATATAGGCCTGCTTACCCTTTATTATATAGCTGCTTACCCATTATTATATAGCCTGCTTACCCTTTATTATATACCTGCTTACCCTTTATTATATAGGCCTGTCTTACCCTTTATTATACAGCCTGCTTACCCGTTATTATATAGCCTGCTTACCCTTTATTATACAGCCTGCTTACACTTTATACAGCCTGCTTACCCTTATATTATATAGCCCTGCTTACCCATTATTATATAGCCTGCTTTACCCTTGCCCTCACAATCCTTAAAAAAAAAATGTTTTATTAAACTGTTTATTTTAGATTTTACAAGGCTACAGAAACATAAAGGGGAACAGTAAATTTACATCGCATGGGGGGGGAGGGGGAACTGTCCAATCACCACGCACAACATGGTACAAATCATGATACACAAACGCAATCCCAGAGCTCAAACGACCAATGCTAGCGATACATTGCACATACAACAAAATAAGCACACCATAAACAAAAGAAATAGACTAATAAGGACAAAATAATGTGAGTGGAACTCAAATGTTTACCTATCATTATCATCTCCTACACGAGGGCTCGGCGATCTGAGTCCACTACCAGAATCTTGTCCGATAGCTCCAGAGGAAGCTCAATATGAGCGAAACGCGTAGGGCGGGTGACGCTGACATTTGGAACACATCTTAGGCCTTGGCCATGGTAAAAAAAGACCGCCATGAGCCAGCACTCTTACCTCCTGCATCTGGTATGTGTGTGGCTTTAGCAGCGCTTCCCGCAGGCGTGCTGAGGCGTGCGGAATTGCAGGAGACGATTGATTTTTAGTTTTCGCGCTGAGGGAAGTGGAGGGCCGGTCACGGACGCGGCAAAAGCCAATGGCATTCAGTGACGTCGGCGCCGGGACTTGTGCGCTAGCCCTGCCTCCGCCTCGCCACCCACGCCCTCTCTCAAGCGTGCTCGAGGACGCTCTCTCGCAACGCTCTGCTCACAAAAAACTCCTGCTTAAGCAGAGAGCATGAGCGTTAGCGCAGTATTTTTTACCATGTCAGAGGCCTTAGGTGTTTTTCCTGGAGGAACTTGCAGGCCGAGAATTGGTTCCTTCTTCACCGGTTAAAGTCATCACCCCGCTTAATGGTCGTAGCAGCGGGAGCATTAGTGGAGAGGAGTACTGTGTACTTTACAATGTGGCCAGGGTGGTCTGACCCCTACCTTGATGTTTTCTATGTATTACTTTGTGCATTACTTTGGTAATTGCAATTATAAAACAATCTGCACCATTGTTGTCTTTGCTTCCTTTTCATCGATAGCCTGCTTACCCTTTATTATATAGCCTGCTTACCCTTTATTATATAGCCTGCTTACCCTTTATTATATAGCCTGCTTACCCTTTATTATATAGCCTGCTTACCCATTATTATATAGCCTGCTTACCCTTTATTATATAGCCTGCTTACCCTTTATTATATAGCCTGCTTACCCTTTATTATATAGCCTGCTTACCCTTTATTATATAGCCTGCTTACCCTTTATTATATAGCCTGCTTACCCTTTATTATATAGCCTGCTTACCCTTTTGATATTATCCAGCTGCTTCCCCTTTATTATACATCTAGGCCTGCTTACCCTTTATTATAGTGCCCTGCTTACCCATTATTATCTATACCTAGCCTGTCTTACCCTTGCCCATCACAATCCTTTAAAAAAAAAATGTTTTATTAAATCGTTATTTTTAGTTTTACAAGGTACAGAAACATAAAGGGGAACAGTAATTTACATCGCATGGGGGGAGGGGGGAACTGTCCAATCACCACGCACAACATGGTATCAAATCAATGATACACAAACGCAATCCCAAGCTCAAACGCCACATGCTAGCGATACATTGCACATAAAACAAAAATAGCACACACATAAACAAAAGAAATAGACTAAAAGACAAATAATGTGAGTGGAACTCAAATGTTTACCTATCATTTATCATCTCCTACACGAGGCTGCGATCTGAGTCCACTACCAGAATCGTCCGATAAGCCCAGAGGAAGCTCATAATGAGCGAAACGCGTAGGGCGGAGTGACGCTGACATTTGGAACACATCTTAGGCCTTGGACATGGTAAAAAAAGACCGCCATGAGCCACACTCTTACCTCCTCATCTTATGTGTGTGGCTTTACAGGCGCTTCCGCAGGCGTGCTGAGCGTGCGAATTGCAGGAGACAGATTGATTTTAGTTTCGCGCTGAGGGAAGTGGAGGGCCGGTCACGGGACCGGCAAAAGCCAATGGCATTCAGTGACGTCGGCGCCGGGACGTGGTGGCGCTAGCCCTGCCTCCCGCTGCGCACCCACCCGCCTCTCAAGCGTGCTCGCTGACGCTCATGGCAGGACACAAAAAAGCTCTGCTTAAGCGGAGAGCATGAGCGTTAGCGCAGTATTTTTACCATGTCAGAGGCCTTAGGTGTTTTTTCTGGAGGAACTTGCAGCCGAGAATGGTTCCTTCTTCACCGGTTAAGTCATCCCCGCTTAATGGTCGTAGCAGCGGGAGCATTAGTGGGAGGAAAGTACTGTGTACTTTACATTGTGGCCCAGGGTGGTCTGACGCCTACCTTGATGTGTTTCTTATGTATTACTTTGTGCATTACTTTGTGTATTGCAATTATAAAACATCTGCCCCATTGTTGCTTTGCTTCCTTTTCATCGGATTCCCCTCTCCCTTCTTCTTTATATCCCTTCTGCCGTGATTTTTTCGGTCATATCCTGATGGATGCATGACGGTGTATGTCCATAAGAGTTGGTTTCTCAGTCAGTGTGTGAGCAACCTGTCCTGAGCTGCGCCCCCCCCCTCCTGGCAGCCACAGTGCTCGCGCCCCCCTCTCCAGAGACCCGGCCCGTCAAATGATGCTGCGGGTCATGTCCTGTCACGTGACGCGCCACAGCGTCATTTGATGCTGCGTTGTCCATGGCGACACGTCGCTGAAGAGTCGCAGAGAAGCAGATAAGGGAGTTACAGAGGCCTCACGCCTCCCCCAGCATTTAATTTTATTGTCTTGGGGAGAGCAAGAGTGGAGTATCACAATACTTGATTCACACTGCATTATTTTAAACTGATTGCACTATTTTTAGACCACATCTAACTTATTTTTTTTTTTTTTTTTTTTTTTTTTTTATTAGGCATTTGATAATACAGTTTAACGAGACATTTTAATCAATCGCCTAACATTTTTCCAGGGTAACGTTTTTTTTTTTTTTTTAGGGGGGGGGGGGAAACAGAGGTGGCACACTCAGTTGTCAGGAGGGAAAAAAGGGGAGCAAGTGTGTGTCTTCCGAGAGTGAAGACTAGGGGGGAGGGGTGTGGGGAAGTGGTGGGAGAGAGAGAGGGGGGGGGGTGAGAGGGCAGCCCATTTGACTGGTAGGTAGAACTCTGAGTGGGGTCTCACTGAGTCCCATATGGGGGGGGGAGAGTAGGCCTCTAATCTTGTTGTTTTGGGGTGGCGGTCTCTTAGGAAGGAACCAAGTTCCCAGATAGCTTCGTAAGCGGGGATTTTATCCTCACGGTGGCGGTAAGCCTTCCATGATCATACCCACCTCGCTAACTTCCGCTTTTTAACGTGTTCAGTGGCCCGGGACTGCTGTTTCCTCCAGGAGGCCGCAATACCGCAGCTCTCGCCGCGGTACAAGAATGAAGTATTAATTCCTGGTGGGCCGAACAATATTCGGCATGGTTGCGGCCAACAGGAAGGTCAGTGTTCAATAGGAACTTTCTAGGTCGGTGACCTCTTTATTCAGAATTTGGACACTTGGTCCATATTTCACAATTTCTGGACGTCCCCATGATGTGACCATGTCCCCTCTATTACCACAGCCTCTCCAACATTGGTCTGAAGCCGAGGGTAGATCTGGTTTAATCGTGCTGGGGTAAGATACCAGCCTAACATATCTTTAAAAAATGTTCTCCTTAATTGTAGTGCATGGGAAGTTTTCTGAGGCTGCCCGCCAAATTTCCTCCCAGTCTCTCTTTCTATATTAATGTTCAGGTCAGCTGCCTCTAGCATGTAATCATGCTGTGTGGGAGTCGTGGTGTCATAAGCACGTTATATATATCTGAGATTAGACCCTTCTGGTAGGTCTTGGCCTGACACAGGTTTTCAAACGTAGTGAGAGGGGGGTATTCTGGAAGAGGGCAGGTAGTTCGCACAAAGTTTCTAATTTGGAGGTATTTGAAAGTGTCCCAATTCTTTGAGTTTAAATTTGGTCCTCAGTTCTTGGTAGCTTCAGGATCTTCCCCAGGCTCAGTAAGATCGACAATCGCCTCTATACCCCCCCGTGTGTTAAAGTGGGCGATACAGTTTAGATCCACCATCCCCGGAGGGAATTTGGGTTATTAACGAGTGGGTGGTTGGGAAATTTATTAGAGGAGAGGTTATATTTATATTTACATCTGGACCAGAATGTCCCACGTAAATCGTGAGGTCTGTAATTCAAGATTGTGTAAATGGCCATCTCCTCTGTCCAGGGCCCAGAGCAGGCTTGCAGAGAAGGCTGTTTGGCACATTGAGTCCCATTTTACCCAGCAACAACGGGGTCGGTCTGAGTTCCACATTACCACCGTGCTTAGCTGTGCAGCTAGATAGTATTATAAAGATCGGTACCCCCATCCCTCCTCTGGATCTAGGATTCATAGGACCGATTGGCGACTCTGGGCCTCTTACCCTGCCAAATGAAGTGGAGTAATCTATCTGTATATATTGAGATCAGTGGCCTGAACTGGATCGGGAGTGTCTGAAAAAGGTACAACATTCTTGGGAGTATATTCATCTTGTAGAGATCATCACTCCCGATCCATGAGATCTGATAACTTCCCACCGATCTAGATCTTTTTTTGATCTGTTCCCACAGTGTCGTGTAGTTATCCCGATATAGTCCCGATAGTGCCTTGATACTTTAATTCCCCAGATATTATGCACCGAAGGGCAACCATCGATAGGAGAAATTAGTTTAAGGAGCTTAACTACGGGTCAGGGAGGTTAGGTTATTGAGGGCCTCTGATTTGTCGCTGTTGTATTTTATACCTGATACCTTCCCAAATTCCGTCATTTCCCTCTGGAGGTTGGGGAGGGAAGTGAGGGGGCCTGGTCAGGTCAGGGATGATAATCATCGCGAATGGGAGATTTTGTAGTGTTTCGTTGGCAATGGGGGATACCTTGGATGTTTGGGTTTTGTCTGATTCTAGTCGCCAGTGGTTCAATCGTGAGAGCAAAAGAAGTGGAGAGGGGGCACCCCTGACGGGTTCCATTTTCTAATGTGGATCCGCTCGGGTCCTCCTCCTGTTAGTCTTACAGAGGCGCGACTGTCTGATAGAGCGGCCTGAACCCCTCTCAGGAATGAGTCACTGAACCCGAATTTTTTCAATGTTATTTTCTAGAATAGCCAGTCAATTCTGTAAATGCCTTCTCTCTGCGTCGGCTAAGTAACATTGCTTTTGAGTCCTGAGGTGGGCATAATCCCACTAATTTTATGTTTTACGGTATTATCCGAAGCCTGACGACCCAGGACAACCCGACCTGGTCTATGTGCATAATCTCGGGAGTATTGGATTAAGTCTGTTCGCCAGTATTTACTATCCGTTTTTAGGTCATTGTTCCAACAGTGGAGATTGGTCTATAACTTCCCACACTGGTGGAGTCCTTCCCGTCTTTGAGTATTAGGGCCAAGATTGGCGGACGACATTGAAGATGGATAGGATTACCTTCTACAGAAAATAGTTGAACAAGTGTATTGTGGTGGACAAGATGGGAGAAATTTCTTGTAATATGCATTTGTGAATGCCCATCAGGGCCCGGGGCTTTTGAGAGTTTTGAGGCCTTGCGGGACGGCCGTTTCTAATTCTTCCACTTCCTCCGTTATTGTGGCATTTAATATAAGTTTTCCCCTCTGTTAGCGAGGGGAGGTCGCAGTCGTAGGTAGTCAAAAGCAGCCGTTTTGCTCCTTCGAGCCTGGGTTGCAGAGTGGGCCTCGTAGGTTGTATAATTTAGTGTAGAATTTAGTAAATTCCTCTGCAATTTTTTGTTTCGTTATATAAGAGTTCACCAGCACTACTCCGGATCGCCGTTATTTGTGACCTTTTTGTATGCCTCTTAGCTTGCTAGCAAGAAGTCTATCACCTTGTTCCCTTTATCATAATACCTCTGACCCGTCCATTTAGAGCTTTTTTCTACGTTTTCCAATTGTATATTTTTAAGTCATTTCTAGCAGAAGTCACTGTTTATAATTTTCCGTGAGGGGTTAGTTTTGTGTTGGGTTCTAAGCTGATTATTTTGTCGTTTAGCTCTTTGTTTGCTTGAGTTATTTTTTTTCCGATGGGAGGCATCGAGATGAAATTCCCTCTGATTGTCGCTTTGGGCTTCCCATAGGACTGCTGGGAGAGACTGAGCCTGAGTTTATACGAAATATTCCTTAAGGGTTTTTTGAGCTCCCTTACGTCTCAGAGTTTCAATAAAGAGTCATTAAGTCCCAGCAGTATGGATCATTTTACAGAATGGATGGATAGGGTCATGGTGATGGAGAGCATTGATCTGACCACGTGATTGGGCCGATATCTGATTTCTGTGGCGGCTTCTAGTATTTTCCTGGTAGCAAGGAATAAATCTATACGGTAATAGGTCTGGTGAGGGGCCGATTAAAGGTGTAATCCCTGGCCCTTGTCTGTGTTCTCCAAATGTTCTAATAGAGAAAGTCCCCCTAATGTCCTTGAATTTTTTTCCCCAGTCTTTGTGACTGGGGGGAGTTGTTGTCGTCCTGTAGGCTCGATTTGTCTTCTCTGGGGTTGAGAGCCCATATTTAAGTCGCCTGCTATCAGCACGCGGATAAGTATTGTGGGTCAATTTCTTCAGAACTTTTTTGTAGGAATTCCTGTCTGGTTCTCATTTGGGGCAATATAGGTTATAGGGCGATTGTCGACCTGAAAGTGAGCCGTAGACCACATAAATCTTCCCTCTGGGTCTGCCTGGACTTTGTTAAATTGATGGTGTGCCCGACGAATCAGAATGGCAACCCCTCTGCGCTTACTACTATATGAAGAGAAATAGCTCAACGGATACGCATTGTTGGAATGGTTTAGCGGCTCCTGAGACGTGAAGTGCGTCTCCTGGAGGAAAACACATCTCCCCTGATCTCTTGATCTCCTTTAGGGCCAGGCGCCTCTTTCTAGTATTATTGGAGGCCCTTAACATTTAGGGATACAAACTTTAATGCTGTTTGGTGGGACTTATGGATATTGTTCACTTTCGTTACGTGTGGATGTGATCTAGGGTGGGTGGGTTTGTTTTCCAAATTGGGCAGGAGGGTTTGGGGTTGGTAGGGAACCGCTGGGTTAGAGACAGCGGGTGGAAAGGGGAGGAGGTAGACCCGGATGGGGTCTAAAAGGTGTGTAACTACCGGTCTGACCTAAAGGCCGGTGGAGTGGTTTAAGACCCTTGGGGGCGGTCTGACAACAGTCTCCAGCAAAGGCAGGCCAAGGGGAGACCCTTAGTTATGTGAGTATATGCTCGAATTTACTTACTACTCTGATGCATCGTACCGTGGGTTCGGGTTATCCAGCCCGGCACGCTAGTTAGGGTCCTTTGGCCTCGGCCTCTCTTTCCCATTTTGCGCGAATATGCTCAGGAGTAGGGATCGTCCTTTGATTCCCCTTTTCAGTGGGTGTGGGTGTGGTGGGGGGGGTTGTTATATGGAGGAGGGATTAGGTGAGGGCTGTACAGAACGTGTTATGCTAACTGGAGGAGGGAACTAAGGAGGGGGGGGTAGGAAGGGAGGGCGAGGAGGTTGGGAGGGGGGGGGAATTTTGGGGGTGGGAGAAGGGGGGAGTGATCACCATCTCCGACCGTCGTGATCTACCATATCAGTCAAAATGAGCCATAGCAGTTATTCAGTACTTGTACAGAAACAGGCAGGTAGGAATAGGCACATTGACAGAAAACTGTTAGTCTCTTGGTTCTTCGGAGTGGTGGGGGTCAGGGGTTTCTCAAACCGCTGAACGGAGATGATCCTTGGGGGGGGGGGGAATGGGGTTCGTCAATGGAGGGGGTGGGGGAGGAGTGGTTTCGCAAAACCCTTCCACGTAGTGTTTTGGGGGGAAACCAGAAAACTTAGTAAATATTTACGGATATATAACACAGAACAGATTAAATACAGTTAGACATTTGCAGACATCGCACCGCACGCGGTACTGTGGGTACTAGCCCCCTAGGTAGTGTAGAGTGGAGCCATGTTGCTTTAGAGTTTTTTCCGATTTGTGAGATGCAGGGGGGGTCCTCGCGAGTAAGCTAAGGCGCAAAGGGAGGCCACCGTCTTCTCTTGTCTGTCCTGTACTAGGGGACATTTTGCAGGGTAACTTTCTTGTTTGTATGGCGGGGGGGGAGGGGTGAAGTGGGTGGAGGGTGGGTGGGTGAAGGGGTGGGGGGGGGTGAGGACTCGTGGTGGGGGGGGAAGATCTGGAACGGGGTATTAGTGAATTGAGCTCCATTCTACTCTTGGCCGGGTAAATGGCAGAGTGCAGTTGATTATCATTAGGGGTTCGTCAGAGTTGCAACTCCCCCTTTATTATATAGCCTGCTTACCCTTTATTATATAGCCTGCTTACCCATTATTATATAGCCTGCTTACCCTTTATTATATAGCCTGCTTACCCTTTATTATATAGCCTGCTTACCCTTTATTATACGTGGGGTATCCAGCGCCGGCACGGCTAGTAGGGTCCGTTGGGCCTCGGCCTCTCTTTCCCATTGTGCGCGAATATGCTCAGGAGTAGGGATCGTCCTTTGATTCCCCTTTCAGTGGGGTGTGGGTGTGGTGGGGGGGTTATATGGGAGGAGGGGGAGTAGGTGAGGGATGGTACAGAACTGGGGGTGAGTGCTAACTGGAGGAGGGAACTAAGGAGGGGGGGGTAGGAAGAGGAGGGCAGAGGAGGGTTGGGAGGGGGGGGGGGATTTGGGGGTGGGAGGAAGGGGGAGTAGATCACCATCTCGACCTGCGTGATTATCATAGCAGTCAAAATGAGGCATAGCAGTTATTCAGTACATGTACAGAAACAGGCAGGTTAGGAATAGGCACATTGACAGAAAACTGTAGTCTCTTGGGTTCCTTCGGAGTGGTGGGGGTCAGGGGTTTCTCAACCTGGAGATGAACCTTGGGGGGGTCTGCAGGGGGCCAAGCTTATGTATCATGTGTTCAGAATATCCACAGTGCTATTCATATGCTTCTTTAAGCAAGTGTGTCTTAAGGTGGGTCTTAAAGGTGGATAGAGAGGGTGCTAGTCGGGTACTGAGGGGAAGGGCATTCCAGAGGTGTGGGGCAGTCAGTGAAAAAGGTTTAAGGCGGGAGAGGGCTTTAGATACAAAGGGGGTAGAAAGAAGACATCCTTGAGAAGAACGCAAGAGTCTGGATGGTGCATAACGAGAAATTAGGGCTGAGATGTAAGGAGGGGCAGAAGAGTGTAAAGCTTTAAAAGTGAGGAGAAGAATGGAGTGTGAGATGCGGGATTTGATTGGAAGCCAGGAGAGGGATTTCAGGAGGGGAGATGATAAGACAGATCTAGGAAAGAGTAAAGTGATTCTGGCAGCAGCATTTAGGATAGATTGTAGGGGAGACAGGTGAGAGGCAGGAAGGCCGGACAGCAGGAGGTTACAGTAATCAAGACGGGAGAGAATGAGGGCCTGAGTCAGAGTTTTAGCAGTCGAGCAACAGAGGAAAGGGCGTATCTTTGTTATATTGCGGAGGAAAAAGCGACAAGTTTTAGAAATGTTTTGAATGTGAGGGGAAAATGTGAGAGAGGGGTCGAGTGTGACCCCTAGGCAGCGTGCTTTGGCTACTGGGTGAATGATCGTGGTTCCAACAGTAATGTGGAAGGAGGTAGTAGGGCCAGGTTTGGGAGGAAGTATGAGGAGCTCTGTTTTAGCCATGTTGAGTTTAAGGCGACAGAGGGCTATCCAGGATGATATAGCAGAGAGACATTCAGAAACTTTGGTCTGTACAGCAGGTGTAAGGTCGGGTGTTGAAAAGTATATTTGTGTGTCGTCAGCATAGAGGTGATATTTAAACCCAAAAGATGTTATTAGGTCACCTAGAGATAGTGTATACAGAGAAAAGAGAAGAGGTCCCAGGACAGAGCCCTGGGGTACCCCCACAGAGAGATCAATAGAGGAGGAGGAGGTGTTAAAAGAAGAGACACTGAAAGTACGATGGGAGAGGTAGGATGAGATCCAGGATAGAGCTTTGTTCCGAATACCAAGAGTATGGAGAATGTGAAGGAGAAGAGGGTGATCCACAGTATCAAATGCTGCAGAGAGGTCGAGTAATATGAGCAGAGTGTAATTACCTCTGTCTTTGGCAGCATGGAGGTCGTCAGTTATTTTAGTGAGGGCTGTTTCCGTGGAGTGAGCAGTGCGAAAGCCAGATTGTAGAGGGTCTAGGAGAGAATAGGTGTTGAGAAAATGGAGCAAGCGAGAGAATACAAGATGTTCAAGGAGTTTAGAGGCAAAAGGCAGGAGGGAGACAGGTCGATAGTTAGAAAGACAGGTAGGGTCAAGCTTGCTGTTTTTGAGTAATGGTATGACTGTTGCATGTTTGAAGGAGGATGGAAAGGTTCCAGAGCAGAGGGAGGAGTTAAAAATGTGTGTGAGCGTAGGGATTATAGTAGGAGCAAGAGGTTTTAGGAGATGGGAGGGAATGGGGTCAAGAGGGCAAGTGGTAGAGGGAGAAGAGGCAATCAACAGTGACACATCCTCCTCTGAGACAGTGGAAAAAGAGTCAAGGAAGGCAGGAGGAGAGTTAGGAAGAGGTGTAGGATGGGAAGAAGAAACAGAGGGGATGTTCTGACGTATGATTTCCACCTTTTCCTTAAAATAGTCAGCAAAGTCCTGAGCGGAGATGGAGGAAGGAGAGGCAGCTGAGGGTGGTTTGAGTAAAGTATCAAAGACAGATGTAGCCAGGTCCCCTTTGGCTCCCCGGTTCACCTGTGATAAGGCAGAGAGGCAGGAAGGCTCTCTAGAGGTCGCACAGGCGCAGTTAAGCATAGCGGCGACCATTACAGCTTTGCACAGGCGTAGTAAGGATAGCGCACGCAGTCCCAATGCTACAGAGGTCCTGAGTGGACTACAATTCCCAGCAGCCTCTGGGGATTGCCCTTTCACCCACATCACGTGCAGCCAGCCAGCAAATAGGGTTTTGCAGCTTCTCCTGTGGAGGAAGGCTACAATGTTGCGGGGACCACGTTTGGCAGTTGGATCCAGGAAGAGATTGGGGAAGGTAGTGTACACAGAGCAGGGCTCTGCTGTACTAGGCCAGAGAAACCCCAGGCCCAGGTAGGCCCCACTCCCCACTAGGTTAGTGGGTAAGTTCTTAGGGAAGGCCCCTTATATATGGACCCTGCCCTTAGGTGTGTGTAATCTTGTCAGTGACATAGCTGTCGTGCTGTGTGCTCTGACTAGAAGACACAGTGTGGCCTTAAGTGCAGCCACAGCAGTTAGCTTTGGCTGTGTCAGTGAAAGGCCCCTCATAGGAAGAAGGGTGGTTGCTTTCTAGTTGTTCAGTGTGTGTAATATCACCAGTGCCAGTTGCACGTGGTGAGCTGCCAGAGTCTGGGATCAGACAGAAGTTACAGGGAGAGTTATTCTGCATGCAGGGACTAGGGTAGGGGTATACCCCAGGGCCCAGTTAGTCCCCTATGACACCAGAGGAAGCTGTATGGCATAGTGTTGGCCTTAGGACAGGGACTCCTTCACCCTATTCAAAGCAGCATGAGGGTTGCTGTCTGACAGCATCTGACTGTCTGACAGCGTGTTCAGAGACTGTGTTAAAGAAGCATCCCGGCTGGAGATTCCTTTCCTGTGGATGCAGCGTGGGCATCCATTCCTGCAGAGAGCAGCGCAGCACGCCGTGGGATCACTGTGCGGTGCTGCTGAGTTCCAAGGATTTTCCTGACCAGGACTGGTCAGGGAGGTAGTATATATTAAGTGCACCACCGGGCCCCAACACAGGGAAGCGCTATCCCTCACACTCACACTGGTCTTTATTGTTGGGGACACTCAAGAGACTGCGGGGAATGTGATGATGGACATGTGGGTGGGGGGATGGTATGCATTCAGAGTGATGCACTGTTATTGATATATTGTTTTGATGTTATGCAAAGAGGTGTTATTGGAGTTACAGTTTATGCTCAGTAAATACTGTTTATTCACACAGTGTGTATTTACTGTATGTGGGTTCTGGTGAGGGCACACTCTCACCCCGTTGGGATCCCTCATCAGTGGAGGCGCTGCACCGAGTGTAAGTACATACCCCAGGTTCCCCGTGGCGGAAGCTCAGCTCTCCTGGTTGCCAAACAGGTATAGCACCACACTGATAAGTAGTCAGACACACCTACCCACCTCAATCTCACTTAAGGGGGGGGGAAAGAGGGCTACACAGAGAACAGTTGGCGTGGGTTAGACTTGTGCATGTTGATTAGTGCAGAAAAGTAGGTTTGTTTAGCTTGCGAGAGGGCAGAGTTGAAACAGGATAGCATAAATTTGTAGTGAAGGAAGTCTGCGAGAGTGTGAGACTTCCTCCAGAGGCGTTCAGAGGAATGAGTGGAGGAACGCAGCATGCGTGTGTGGGAATTTAGCCAGGGTCTAGGGTTAGAAGGGCGAGTGTGGCAGAGAGAAAGTGAGGCATGTAGATCAAGAGAGGAGGACAAAACAGAGTTGTAGTTCCTGACCAGGTTGTCGGGGTCTGTAGCAGAGCTGAGAGAGGAGAGGGAGGAGCGTAAAGTGGACTCAAAGTCAGGTAAGTGAATAGAGCGCAGGTTTCTGCAGAACCGGGGTGTAGATGGAGGTGGAGAAGGGGAGAAGCGAGATAGAGAGAATGAGATGAGATGATGGTCAGAGAGAGGAAAAGGGGAAATGGAGAAATCGGAGAGAGAGAAGTTCTTAGTGAAAACCAGGTCTAAGTAGTGGCCATCCTTGTGGTTGCTGGCTGCAGTCCACTGTTGAAGGCCAACAGAAGAGGTTAGAGAAAGAAAGCAGGAAGCCCAAGGGAGAGAGGTGTCATCAATGTGGCAATTGAAGTCCCCAAGGAGAAGAACAGGGGAGTCTGAGGAGAGGAAGAAAGAGAGCCAGGAGTCAAAGTGAGAGAGAAAGGCAGAAGGGGGATGAGTAGAGGTAGGTGGGCGATAGATGACCACCACAAGAACAGAGAGAAAATCTGGACAGTGTGAGCCTCAAAGGAGGGAAAAGCAAGAGAGGGAGGAATAGGAAGTTATGCAAATGTCTTACTTGGGATAGTGGGAGGACATGTGTTTCTGGAATAATAACCCATTTGGAGCAAACCTGGTGCTATGGCACCACTTTCTAGATTATGGGGGGGGTTTTTGGAGGGGGAAAGAAGTATCATGGAAAAATTCCTTTTATATCTAAAAAACAAAGTAATAAATCTAGTATTCACGCCAAATTACAGTATAAAAAAAGTGTTGAGTTTCATAATTTCAATATTTTCAATGATGAAAAAGCTAAAAATCAACAGTACGACTCACTTTGAGAAGGTGATAGAAATAATGAGTTACTAGCAAATAGCCACCATGACAAAAGATGGATTTGAAACATATCTTCAGGCTAATTTCAAATATTGAAGAGAAACTGTACAGGACAATAACTTTAAAAATAGGCAGTAGACAGAAAAACAAATTCACAGAGAGAAAATATAATGGCTCTATAGTAGAAGGAGCTTATAGGAAAGTTAATGAGATACCGAGAGCCGATCTATTATTGTTCAATAAAGAATCAAAGGTGGATAATAAAAGGCAAGAATTAATACCATTTACCACCGAATGTAACAGTGCCTCAGGTGAAATAAGAAGGATAATGCAGAAACATTGGAACATTTTATTGAATTATCCTGTATTGCTACCAAAACTAACCCCCACGCCACAGGTAGTATTCCAAAAAGCACCACATTTTAAACAACTTCTGACCCCTACAGTCACTAAAAATAGACTAAAAAAAAAAAACATTGCAACCAATAGCTGGTTAAAGAGCAGAAAGGGTTTCCATAAATGCTAAAATTGCTCAGTATGCAAATATAGCTCTGAAATGAAGTCACTGTTTAAGTCCAACAGCTCTGGAGAAGAATCTGAAGTTAATAAGTTGAGCTCTTACACTAGTACATGTATAACTTATTCATTTGAGTTTCCTTGTGGACTCCAGTGCTTTGAGCGACCGGAAAAAGAAGTAAGAATCCAGGAAGGTGGTAGATACCCATTGTGTTTTGAAACATTTCAAAGGATTATCATAACCAAAATCCAGAGGTTCTGATTTTCATAGGTATTGATAAAATATAACTTAATTAGAAAGGAGTACAGAAAAACAAAGGGGTGCCCCTATCTCTACAATGAGTGAATATGAATAACACAATACTGCTGCGGCCAACTTCAATCTCACAAATGCCCGTAATGTTCTGGGGCTTTTTTTGGCTGGCGCCGAACTTGGCCGCACTCAGCCGCATCTTCCCCTACCCTCGCGACCCCCTGGCTGCTTGGCTGCTCCGCCTCTGCTCGGCAGCTTCGCTCGTCTTCCCCTCCCCTCGCGACCCCCTGGCTGCCTCTGCTCCCCCTCTTCCCGCATCTCCCCTCCATTTCCCTGTCCCATGTCCCCTTACCCGGGGATGCCGGCGGAACTTGTGACCGGCGCCACGGCACGCGTCACTAGCCGCGTGTCACCAGCCGCGTCTGCCCGGAGTCTGTCCGCACATTGCGGTGGCGGCCGCTGAAGACTCAGCTCGGCCACGACTGTATGTATAAACAACAGAATGCTAAATGCAAATAAGAATATACAATAGAATACAACCGTGTGATAAAACGCTGAAAAAAGTCCCCAAAAGTTCCAAGGATGTGGAATAAAGGATCCAGTCGTGGTTCAGCACATGAAAAGAAATAAACAAAACAACATAGTGTGATACTGTTATAGAAAATAACCTCAATAGTTAACAAAAATAAATGAATAAAATAAAAAATAAAAAACTAACAAAACTACCGCTCCGCCTCTCCCTCTCTCGCAAGATTACACCGCCGGGGGCAGCTGCTACTGGTATAGCTGATGTAGCTCAGTCTCAGTCTTGCTGGCAGCGGAATCGGAATCGGAACCTTGAACAAGAGAGGTCAGGAGGCTTACGAATGACTTCCCAGCAGATGGAGTTCCCTTCCGAACACCCAGCGGGTCTGGGTAGGATAAGGAGAGGACGTTCCTACAGCACACCTGAAGCAGAGGAGTAGCCATCCAGACTATATATACATGCGCTTGACCTACTTGCAGCTTGTAAGTAGGATTCCTATAGAACCTGGACGCAGGATTAGTGGATGTCTTAGTTTTTTTATTTGTATTGTTCTTAGATTTTTGTCTTTTAATAAATAGTTTTGTTATTTTAGTAATCCTTAGTGCTTGCTCGATCACTCTGTTAGTTTTGTTAGTTTTGTTAGTTTTTTATTTTATTTTATTCATTTATTTTTGATAACTATTGAGGCACTACAGTATGTTGTTTTGTTTATTTCTTTTCATGTGCTGAGCCACGACTGGATCCTTTATTCCACATCCTTGGAACTTTTGGAGACTTTTTTCAGCGTTTTATCACACTCATACGGTTGTATTCTATTGTATATTCTTATTTGCATTTAGCATTCTGTTGTTTATACATATTGTGTTATTCATATTCACTCATTGTAGAGATAGGGGCGCCCCTTTGTTTTTCTGTAGTTCTTTCACTAGCTTTGGGTAGCTAGTTTTGTAGTTGGCAGCCCCTATTATTCATTATTTAGTTCACACAGTATCTAATATATTTATATAATTTTTTGAATAGCGCTACACAGCACGCACTTTTTTTCTTAATTAGAAAGGAGGGAATAAGATCCATATTTTATTAGCTAAGGAAACTGAATGGATCTATTAAATGTTTTAAAATATTAAATTTTTTAATATTATTTAATATAATATATTAATATTAATATATTATTTAATATAATTAAATAATTAAATTAAACCCTCACCCGTAAGGTCTCAATATTGATATAGATCTGGGTTGCTTTTTATAAATGATGTTATTAGAAATGTGCTCCGTTAATTATGTTTTTAATAATGATGTGTTTATGAATGATTATAGGTACTTTTCCATTCCAGGGAGGAGTGGCCCAGTGAGTAAAAACACTAATACTGCAAACAATGATAGAGTTTAAAGCAGAGGAACCTGTCTCAATTCTCGGTGTCAGCTCTTTGTGACCTAGAATGAGTCACTTTAGCCTCTTGTATCTCAAGCACCAAAATCAAAAATTGTAAATTAATCTGGGCAGGGACTTTATCTGTAAAAATTCCTATGTCCTGCGTACAACACACATACTATAATTATGAAGCGCTTTGAGTCCCATTGGTAGAAAAGTGCTATATGAAATAAAATTATTATTATTAAATTAATTCTGTGAACCATTAGCTATATTTTAGGGTTTATATAATTATATGCATTATTGTCTATATTATTTTCTGATGATATTTATTTATTTGCTACCATATTCTATGGAACGTGGATATACAATCTATTATTAGTAATTTATTATAGTCTATTTTTTCAGTACTTTAAATTCTTTTCAAATATTGATACTGTATGTGTATGGAAATGTTACTTTTTGAATAGTGAATATTATTTCAAAACAGTGTTGCCCTAGGTTTGGGGCATTTATTTAACGGTTTCATATGTTACATGTGTAGTGGTTGAATGTTTTTTATGTAATTTTATATACATGTATTTTTGTGTATGTAGGACTTCAATGCACCGCTTACATTCACTAACCATCTGACGGAGAGTCCCTGCTCCCCATGAGAAGCCGCAATCCATATGCTTATTTGAAACATTTGTTTGTGACTGCATTACCTACTTGCTGCTAATTATATTGATTTTGTTTAGACATGTTACACTATTGTTGCTTTTTCTTCTTTCTTCTTCCCCTTTTTTCTTTTATGTATTTTTCTGAACTTTTGTCCACAAAGTTTTAATTGCCATGACTCAGCACTGGTGAAACACCCTGGAACAGATACTGAAAAATAACAAATCATTAGTAGCACAGATTGCAACTTTACATATATTGTACTTGAAATTCAAGTAACGTTTCAATACAATGACAATAATTCCCAATATTTAGCATTTTTATGCTGTATATATGTTATATTAGTCTGAGTTTAGGGTTACATTGAAGAACAATTTATCAATTATGTCAATGCAACTGAGATTTATTTTAATAATAGAAAGAACTTTCCTTTGTTGAGTAAGTGAAGAAAAAAAAACATATGACTTACATTGCAATTCTATTCGTATAAAGTCTTTAATCCCAAGATTTTCTACAAATAATCCAGAGTGCGATGTAGTCTTGAAGAAAAAGGACAAATCTGCACTAAATTCACCATGGAGAGTAGGAAAATGAAGGTATGATGATTCTGTATTAAAGGAAGCTGCATTCCAAAAACTTCCTAGGCATAGTAAAGGAAAATACATTGACTGATGCATTACACAGATTCAAAAAATAATATCATTTTAAAGATAATACATAATGATTGTCTATTGTTCTTACGTTGATTTTGTTTTTACCACTTGGGTTGATACAACAAACAATTGTGAAATAAGATTTATGCAACATAATTTTACACATACAAAAAATTACAACGCACCACATGTAACCTCACAATTTTAATCTGAAAGGAATATTAATGAGTGGATCAGGGTGCTTCCATGTGAACCTATTAATTTCAAACACACACAAAACTGCAGGGCATGAAAGGAGACAGAATCTGTAGTGACAAGTTACCTCTTGGAGCACACCACTGAAATCAATTTATAAGACTTAACTTTTATTATTATTTACAGGTAAAAAAATATGGTCACATACTTAAGATAATTACTCATTAAGTCGAGTTAATTAATTAAAAAGTGTGAGGTGGAGGGAGAGAGCAGAAATGGTCCCACTCAATTCTTATCAACCCCAGGATTATTGTAATTTTCCAAACCCAAAAGGGGGAATCCCGTGGCAGTATATCCTGGTCATTGAGATGAGATGAGAAATTAAATAAGATTCCTGAATTGATGTATGCAATATGCTGTATGCAATGTGGGGCCAAAAGTATATCATTCACATTATAGCTAATACCATACTGCAGCCTTAAAAGAGATCAGTTTCTGTAGTGAGAAAGTCTTCAATTGTTAGGTATTATAAAGTATGTACAGTATACACACATACCGACTAAAGAAAAATAGCAGTGTGAATTAAATTGTATGATTTCTCCCCTTTATGTGTTATTTATATTATTTGTTATTTATATGATTGTCATGTGTATTACTGCTGTGAAGAGCAATGTACATTAATGGCACTATATAAGTAAAGATATACATACATATATACATACATACATTGGGGCCCATGCTCTAAGCGTTCATAAAAAAAAAATGCCGGGCCATTTAAATCGCGATTTTTTGAGCGTTGCTATCATGGTATTCAGAAAGCCTCGATTACCTGTGCTAGTAAAATTCCCAAAACAGGTGAGTAGCCAGTGGCGTGATGATCGCCTCTCTGAAAAGGCCCTTCAGCTGCATAGAGAGCTGCTCATAGAGAGACGCTTCTCCCTGTGCAAATCTTGCTCGAAATTAATATTTTTTAATATCAATTTTATTACTAGTGTAGATGACCAGGGTGTCTCCGGAGCAGAACCGTGTTGTTTTGAGGTCCAAGGACCCGCTGCTTCCTGAGATACAGGCCCCATTATGGGGTGCCGGTATCTCCTATGCATTTTATTCCCACAGTCACATGACACAGGACATTTAAATGCATAGGAGATACCGGCACCCCATAACAGGGTCTGTATCTCGGGAAGCAGGTGGTCCCCGGACCTCACATCAATGTGATTCTGCTCCGGTACCCCCTGCCCATCTACACTAGTAATAAAATGTATATTAAAACAGCTGCTACCACAATAAATCCTGCGGCTGTTCAAGGGTCCTGAGGTGGTCACTGTGGGTGTCTATGGGCCCTCGGGTGTCCCCACGGGTGTCTGGGGGTTCTCAGGAGATCCCCACAGGTGTTTCTGGGCCCTCGGGTGGTCTCCATGGGTCCCCACTGGCCTGCGGTACCAATCATTTGTCCTACATTTAATTTCAATACATTTAAATATACCCCCCTCCCCCCAACACATACAGTACTGTAATGGGCAAAATAACTATTATCCAGATATGGATAATAGCTAATTTGCCCATAATTAAATAATGCATTAGCCAGCCAGCATAAATAAAGTAAATACATCTTTCTACTTACCCCTGCCATCTTGAAGGGTGTCCTCTTCAGCATACTGCGGGTCCATGTCATCCAATGACAGCAAGAATACATGAACAAATACAATGTACTGGCCCTTAACCCCTTAATCACCTTATCTGTTAATAGCCGCTATAGTAATTAAGGGGTTAGCCCACTCTCCACAGCTATCCACCCAGGAGGCCTAATCCCCCACCCCAGGACACCTAGACCCACCCTCTACCCATTGATTGGCATAGTGGTACATCATACCCATATACTATGTTCATGATAAGCCACTATAGCAGTACAGTACAGTACAGCCATGGGCAAAATTACCATTATCCAGATAATAACCACGATAGTAATTAAGGGGTTAATCCACCCTCCCCTGCTCCTCACCAAGGAGGTCTAACCATCCAACTCGGCACAAGTACCACCACCCTCTAACCATTGATTGGCACAGTGGTACATCATACTCATATAATATGTTCATGATAAGTCACTATAGCAGTCAATGGTCACCCTAATAAAAAAGCATGTTAAAAGGTGTGAAAGTTCGCTGTTAAAAGGTGTGAAAGTAAAACCTTCATTTAACCCCTCTAGACTCAGTGTACACAGTTTGTAGAACCATTCTTTCTCCATTTTGACTATTTTTTGTCTGTTTGACCGTATCCCATTAAAAACTGCAAATAAAATGAAGTTAAAAAAAAAAAAGCTTTTGATTGTGTGTGGTTGTACATTATCATGGTTGTTAAAGGTTTGTAAATGTGACAAATTCACATGCTTTCCAACCATTGCATCTAAACGTAACTTTTAATGACATTGATGGATTTGTTCTCGGATAGTCGCTGTGAACAATTGTGTCACGTAAATTGTTTGATCTCCTACTTGTGATAGTAGGTGATTATTTAAGAACTACTTTCAATTCATTATCTGACAGCAAAAGATGTCAATGATTTGAGAATACAGTATTTGTCTTATTTTAGACCAACGGGTGTTGGAAGTACGCAACAAGGAACAGGTGACCCGTGGCGTCCGTGATTGGTTCTACTGTATGTAATAAAGTAATTAAACAATTAAAAGGATTGTGCTTGTGTCTGTATGTCATTTAATGGTAATGGTAATCTATAACATAAGCTGTAATACAGGCTAAGTTATGTGTGTACATACAGTAAGCTTGTATATCAAATAAGACAGAGCAATTCATGGCTAAAGTACATAAAAGCAAATTCAATGGGTTAGACATTGCTTTCAATTGCATCAGCCATGTTTTGCTCTGTCTTATGTGATTGTGCTAGCTTATATACACACACAGCTTTGCTTGTATTATATCGTGTTATTGATTACCATTAAATGACACAGACACAAGCACAATCCCTTTAATTTTTTTAATTACTTTATTACACAGCACCAATCACGGTCACCATGGGTCACCTGTTCCTTTTTGCATATTTTAATATTTTAATTTGATTGGGGGGGGGGTTATAAATGAAATGCTTTTTCACTTGTTATGCATCTTGATGAAGGTCCCACTGGGAAATGAAAAGTTATTCACCGCAATAAAAACACTTTATTGAAAACTCCATGTGTTCTGGATCTCTCATTAATAATATATATGTAGACATCGGACAGTGGAGCTCATGGTCTCTAATTACCTTCTCATGGTGCTGGTATCCAGGCTGGCTGGGTGTGTATGCTGAAAGATGGTAGTAAAGGGTGCCAGAAACTTTATTGGTACAAAGAAGAGTTTCATTCCTTCAAAATATTGGTGTCCACATGCAAGGACATCTTTCTTCAGACAACAATGAGTGGCAAATAATACAGATGCATTAGGTATTCTTCTCTGGTCAATCTTACCAATATCGTAGGGATATTCTGGACATGGTACCCTTAGCACTGGATCTGCATGGTATTTACTGTCCATGCATTTGGATTTGCCTCCTTCCCACCAGGACCTGTGGTAGAGATACTTCCATCTTCGAGGATTAATATTCTGTCGCTCTCAGGAGTACCCTCCTTATCCCAAGGCCTCAGACAAAGCTTGCATTTAGAACTAGTCAATATGTGCCCCAGAACCCTCTGTTTTTAATTATTCCCCCCAGAACTCTGCCTCTTTCAAGGCAGATGACTAGCCTCAGACCATTGCTATGGACTATGATTAAAAGGGGCACGTCCTTAACTATAAAATAATAAAGGTGACAAGACATAAAACATAACGAATATTGGAGAATACCATTGAATCGGCAAATGTTGGTACATTTTGACAGTACTCAAAAAAATTAAAAATAATTATTGATTATTTATGTAACTATACAAATTGACAAAGAACCTTTGTTTGAATATTTTTCTGCTTAGCTAATTTCATAAATTAAATTGCAAGCTTGTATGTTTACATATTGCATTACAAGTCTACACTTTCCTTGGCGTCATTCTTCATTAAACTTTACATTGGCTGTTGTGTGTTCAGTACTGTTGCTTGTTTGGAGTCTTTTTATGCGTTTTCTCAGGGTTTCCCCTGTTAGAACTGTTGCTGTTGATTTTAGTCTCTGCTTTTTAACATACTGTACAGTGTTACTATTAAGTGCTTCTAGTTTAGCTTAAATATTTAGTTAACCGGTTTAATGAAAATAATTATAGGAGCCAGCCCACAAACTAAGGAAAAAGTATTCTATTTCCAATTAGAGTCTGAGTCAGAAACCGTATAATGTTCAGGGTGCATCACACGATCTTTCATCCATGAAAGTTAAAAGAGCCCCTCACTGCCTGCTGCTTGCATGTAACAGTCCATGTTGATATTTGAAGAAGAGGTAGTTTGTAACAACAAACAGGACAGTGCCTCCAAAAACCCTTGATGCTGTGATCCTCAGAATAGATTAAGAACAGTGTTGCAATTGTAAGAAATTGTTGCACAATAGAAGAGTGTTATAGTATGAATCCCTCTGTTAGTGAGTCTCTGTATTGAGAGAAGCCTGATGTCCTTGTAAATCAAGTATCAGTGATTTGAAAGTTCAATAATGGGTGACTAGCTTACTGCAAAGGAAGCACTGAGTCACCTAACACATGTGGGTGTTATCTTCATAAGTATATTGAAGTACTCACAGGATCTCTTCGACGTGCTCCTGTCGATGTCCGTTGCAAAATAGAACAAAGTGAGTTTGGCGGTTCACAATCGAAAGCAAACACTCCGAGAGCTATAGGTTACATTACTGGAAAAATGTATTGGCACATGTAGCACAAAATAAAAACACTCTTACGCGTTTCGCACCCACTTGATAAAGCGTCAACAGGCGCGAAACACGTAAGAGGGTTTTTATTTTGTGCTACATGTGCCAATACATTTTTCCAATAACGTAACCTACAGCTCGGAGTGTTTACTTTCGATTGTGAACCGCCAAACTCACTTTTTTCTAATTGATATTTGGCTGATGTTTCACTGCTAGAATCTTCTGTCTATCTGAGGGCTCTCTGGTCTTGGTGTGCTACCCCCTACTCCAATAGAATCAAGTATCTTGTTCTTTTTTTCTCTCATAAGATTACATCAATCCGAAGCCAATATTCTAGCTCCTTTCTATTATAGTTGATGTCCTAACCAAAATTTCGACACCCTACTATTTAAGAACTTATGATTCTGATCTGCCTTTTCTGACTATGGGCCAGAATCACAAAGCTCGGTTAACCCAGGACTCATTATGTAATTTTAATCCATAATGGATGTTATTATCCCTGAAGGTAACGTATATCCACAAAGCTAATTACTGCATATGCAAAAACAATGGCTACTGTATACCTCAGATTCATTAGAATAGGCCTAACTCCATATTAATTTTGCACAACTTTCTGTTAGCTTCAAATAACAACTTACCTAAAGATGGCCAGATAAAGATATTCATTATACAATGAATAGAGAAAGACCTGTGAACAAAACTGAAAACACCTGAATTACCTGTGGAAAAAAACTCAATACATCTGAGATACTGTACCTTCTCTATTTGAGACATCAAACAGGGAAAATTGATTCATGCAGAGATACAGAAGCCACATTTCTATAAGAACTACTTCCTTGTCACTTGGAGTGTGATGCCCTACAATACAGTACAGGCATACCCCGCATTAACATACGCAATGGGACCGGAGCATGTATGTAAAGCGAAAATGTACTTAAAGTGAAGCACTGCCTTTTCCCCACTTATCGATGCATGTACTGTACTGCAATCATCATATACGTGCATAACTGATGTAAATAACGCATGTGTAACAGGCTCAATAGTCTCCCCGCTTGCGCACAGTTTCGGTACAGGTAGGGAGCCGGTGTTGCTGTTCAGGACGTACTGACAGGCGCATGCGTGAGCTGCCGTTTGCCTATTGAGCGAGATGTATTTATTCGCGAGTGTACTTAAAGTGAGTGTCCTTAAACCGGGGTATGCCTGTAATGTCCTAGTATTGAAAATAGTTTGGGATAGCATTATAATATATTTTTATTGCTAGTTTTTTTCATCTCATTATGATCAAAAATTAAAGCAAGAAAACTTACAAGGCAGGTAACACTCAAATAACTGCAAAAAAAAAACTATTAACATTTATTTTCAAGACAAAAATAAAAAAAGGAAGTCCATCACAAGTGGAAATCACAGAGTGCGGACGGTTCTTATCTAATAAAGGGTATCCTCATTAGAAATATTATGGGACCACTGTGACACCACCGGGGTAAGCTTGTGTGTGCCCTACTGCTCGTAAAAGCACATTGGTACTAAGTGTATTGTATTGATAAAGTACTTTTCTATCTGTCGCACTGCCATGTGATTGTCCACGTGATGGACTTCCTTTTTTTGTTTTTATCCTTTTTGGCTTGAAAATTAATGTTAATTCATTTTTGCAGCAATTATATTTTCCTAGAGTATGTATTTTTTTCTTCAAAATATATGGGGCACATGCATCAAGTGCTGGTACGGGGTATCACATCCATTCTGACCCCATTGACTTGAGTCATTGAGCATTTCATTGGTGTGCACTACATTTTTACTAAAATGTTATGGTCAACAACTAAACTAAATAACTATAAGCAAATTGATCTTTGCATCATTTCCTCACATCAGCCATATTGCTTTCACTGCATCCTGCAAAATAGCTTTATACTATTATCAAAGCTATTTTCTAGATCTTTCCACTGTACTGTATGATTTTCTTTTTTAAATAGACATGTGTTAGATGTTTCATGAAACTGGATGACTTTTGATCTAGTTTTATAAGTACATGACTCATTATCTGCTCATTACTTCTTTGTCCTATATTTGGCTGCCTGTGAATTGCTTCTGCAATACAAGATGAACTTTGTATAAATTAATTCCATTTCTACGTATAAAAACCTTTTAACCACAGCATGCCTGAAGGTTTGATACATCAGCTAATTTAAGTGACATTAGATCAGTACAGGTAGTCCTTGTTATCCAATGTTTCACTTTACAATGAATGGCATTTCCAACACTTTACAATGCAACCCTAAGGGTTGTTTTTCAATGCCGGAATGAGTTATCCGACGCCTGAATGCGTTATCCAATGCTCACCGCCACTGATTAACATGGGACTCACTTTACAATGGTTCCACTATCCAATGCTACGTCCAGAATGGATTCTGTTGGATAACCGAGGACTGCCTGTATTTGAATGATTAATTCAAGATTGTCAGTAAGGAAATCTTTTAAATCATTGGTTCTTTACATTTGGGGGACAATAAATGGGAGAAAGAGGAGAGTTGTATTTATATAATCTAAAACCTCCCTCCAAATAACTTAGGGAGCGACACCTGTGCTAAAAAAGGAGCACACCTGAGGTAAAATGGTACATATGCTAATGAATATACAAAGTATATTTAAATAAGTTACATCCCACACTTCCTAAAATGATTTCCATACCCACTATATTGAGCAGGTAAGCCTAAGGCACCTAGTGACTGGAAAGGTGTGTTGGTGTCAGACCCAACATGATTAAAACCCTCACCCTCTAATTTTGTAGGCAGCATCTCTACTGTAGCAATGTGAGCTAAACCAACTGCTGGGTACACTATCACATCATACTTTTGAGCTGCTCAGTTCTAATTCAGCTATTAGCATTTCTTATGGGTATTTCAGGTGTGCTCCACAATGAATATTAAACTGTCAACCAGGAAATTGAAGTGGTCTGCTTTTAAAGCAAGCCAGGGGGAGGGAGCTACAGGTATTAACAATAGAGTAGAGTTCAAAACTTTAGTATGCTGTGTGTGACAATGGTGCTAAATTACAGATATGCACAAAGGTGGCTACGGTGTAACCAAATTTGAATTTTCTTCAAGAAAAGTTGCACAATGTAACAGTTAACCCTATAACAGATAAATAATATAACAACAAATTGGGTGAGAAAACATAATTTGTACTGGAAAGTACTTGAGCCATTTAATAACCACATCGTAGCCAGGGACAAAAATATTCACTGTGACATTTGCAAGACACACTGAACTGAAGTTAAAATAAATACAGCTCTACAAATCACTGTGATCACGAGTGATTGCATTGGTTTTCCCAGCTAGACCACACCACACAAATTGTTATTGTATTGGCAAGTCTGAAGCACCTTATCAGGAATGGGGTAGGATATCAGACCAAACAGGATGAGAACCCACACAACTGCTTTTATTCAGAACAGCCGATGGATAGCACCACTGTCACAGCATACCTTTGAGCTTTACTTGTCACTGAGTGCTCATACCTATAAAAGAGCTTTACCCTCTTGTGGGATAGAGAACCATATCTAATAACTTTTGTACAGCATTTAAAAAAAAACCTTTGCAAGGGTTTTCAAGGTCATCAAAGTCCAGGTAATATTATCCTACTACTGAATATAATGTTTGAGTATATATCTTTCTCTTTTTCTACAGTCACTTCTAATGATTTGTCCCTACTTTTTCCTGTCTCTCCTCTTGCATTGCTTCTTAGTGGAGTTGGCATCTACAGTATATTACCAGTCTAGATTTGCTACTCAATTTCATTACAACTTTATTGTGAATGTTTAATTCTGCCTCTCTTCTAATGCTCCTACTCGAATTTTAGAACTTTAACATTTCTAAATAAGAAACCTACTTAAAATTTAATTTTCCAATGTAATTTATCTTGTCTACTCTTTTCTACTATACAATCAATCTCCAAAACATGACAAGTACTATATGCACTTTGCCTTCAGCAATTATGTACATTATTTTCTCTTGACCTACAGGTGCAGCGGTCGTTATTCGAAAATATCATTTTCGCGGCCAATCACGCGGTTGCTTTGTTTGAATTTCATGGATCCCGATTTCTTTGGGTGCACGTTTCCGTGGCAGAAATGAATGAATTGTAATGTGGACAGTACAGTACTGTGTCAATTTGCAGGTATTTAAAAACCAGAACACTAAAATGCCATTTTCTGCACTCGATAAAAACGAGTCAACACGCGGTAATGACGCGCCATGACATGGGTATTCCGAGGTATACAACGCGTGATACAGTATGTTCGAATAACGGCCGCTGCATCTGTACTGCTTTTCTTTTTTCTGATACCATCTTGTTTAAACTTCACATTCTCATCCTATAAATAAACCCTCTAAATATGCCATCCCATTCAAAGATACTGCAATTCCTGCTTTTTGAAACATCTAGTTTTGAACCAACACACGTACGTACCGTTTGATTTTTTAGTTTGAAAAGAACTCCTTAATGGAATAATTCCACAGAAGGAACTCCTATTCTGTGTAACACTTTTCATGTCTCAGTTTATCCTATCTCCCTATAAAAATCAAGAATGTAATGCTGTCTATTCCATCATTGAGAAGTTCTACCACTTCCTCTATTCTCATTTGGACCTTATTATTTTCACACTCAGAATGTTGGGACAATTTGTCTTATTCACTAAATCATGAGATGTTTAGTAAATGTTAAAAATAATTACATTTTATGTTGTCACTTTATTCTACAGTGGTGGGTTTCCCATTAGGCCCGGGCCTAGGGTGGCAAATTTCCCTTTTTTCCCCCATATACAGAGGCTATGCTCTCTTCCCCACATAGTGCCAGGGGAGAGAGTAGGGCCTCTGTACAGTTTTACCTTATACTTTGTGCCGCCCTCCTTCTTCTTCAGTGTCACATAACGCTGCAACGTCACATGGTATCACGCTGCCACAGTAACGTTACTTTAAAGGCTGTTGCAATGCAACGCCACGTGACGTTGCAGTGTTATTTGACACTGAAGAAGGAGGAGGCAGAACGAAGGTGGAGCGCACCAGGTAAGTACCTAAGGGCGGTAGTTTTCTAAACCATTATGATTCCACAAATGAGTCCTGAATTTGACAAATTTCTGTCTACAACAGAATAAAAATAAGGAAGCTGCAAAACCAGACACCGGTTCTGTGCACCCTGCGTTCCCGTCACACAGCAGGAATCTCTGAGTTTTGGATTACTGATTGGAGTTCATAGGAGGAACATCAAGAAACCAATCCAAGTGTGTGCTCACACTTGGCCGTGTGAGTAATAGTATTTATTTATCATTTTCACTTCCAGTTCCCACTGTTTATTCAGTTTAATAAAGTATAAAGTGCCTACATTTGAGGGACTTTTGTGTTTGCAGAGGATAAAGAAACCTTCCCCAAGACTGCACTCACACTTGTCCGTGCGAGTGACTGCAGTCTTTTTCTACTTTTTTTATATAATTTTAGAGTCAGAGTTCTGTTATTATTATCTATCATCTCCCATTCATTCATTCCCAGGGTGACAACGCACTGAAGAAAGAAGAGTAGAAGTGCACAGACGGAGAAAAAAGAAAAAACAACACAAGAGAAGCGGAGAAGACCAAAAGAAACCTTGATGCGACAGCATTTGCACAAGGCCGTGTAAGTGTTTAAAGTATTATACACTTTAACATCTCCACGTCTATTGTTTCAGGGACTAACATACCTGGACCTAATTTGTTATTCCTATTTACCCCTCAACCTGTGCTCCCCCATTTTTTCCTTTTGTATCCCTATAACAGAATAAAACAACTATTCATGACAGCAAAAGGATACGTTTGTGATAATTATTAAAATGATATACATTACTATGTTTTTTAGCCTGGCATGTAGCCAAAACCTTTGGACAAGACTATTATTCACTGCTATATCAACAAATGTGAACATTTTTCTTTATGGCTTTCTTTATTTTGCTGAAAATAAACGTATGAGAACTTTTATAATCATAACTAGAACACAGACAATAATAATTGTGTCAAAATGGGTAGTAGGGTGGTCATAGTTAAAGATAAAGCCTTGTACTGCTGTACATTCTCGTCAGGTTTATTGGTGGGCGTCAGTATGGTATCTACAGACTATTATATTCCATATATGTGTGGCATGAAGCAGTGGAACAGTTGTTATGCATTAAGTGTATGCTTAAACACATGTAAAAGCAGTGGTACTGCTCTGGACTGCAAATGTTGTACTTTAACATGTGTGAAAGTAGTGGTGCTTTTGACAGAAATCTGGATTTGGAGGTGTTAACCAGAGATTTTCCAAATCACAGCTTGGATCCCTGGGCTACATCTGTTTTTCTATGCCTCAGATGGGAGCGCCCTTCGAAAGGCAGGTCACATCTGATTTCTGACCAGTTTGGAAGGCGTTTTGTGACCTGGGTGCAAAGGAGGGTGTGCAAAGGGCACACGCTGGGATTGACCAGTGAAGAAATTCAGAGCTTGTTTCTTCACCAACAAGAGGGGAGTGGCTGAACAGCGGCTTCGCAGGCGCTTCTCCTATTGGTCAGTTTGTAGTTAGCACCCGCTCTGTTGTCACAAGTATGCAAATGCTTGGGAGCTGTAGCCACGCTCCTGCCAATGATTTTCCTGTCTAGCCGCACTCCTCACTCCTGATTGGTCCAACGTTTAAAGAGACACTCAGGATTAGTTAAGCCCTCCTTACTCCAGTATTTCGAATGGGAGTTGCAAAAATACTTATGACAAGCCATCCGGAGTACCAGAGTCCGTGGTTAGTCTTGGTGATAGAGACTTGCTAGAAATATGGCCAACGGCAATATTACAGCACTGGGACAGACGGGAATGGCCAATCTCATGGAGGACCTTTTGGTAGGCTAACAAGCCAGAGCCCAGCACCTTCAGTAGTGAGTCCAGAGTCCCCTGCAACAACTCTGTTTGCCTGGGTAAACTACCCATGCCAGCGCCCAGCATCTAAGGAGTTTAGAGACCACTGTTACCCCATTTTTATTTTAATAGCGTGTGTTTTAACTGCTTTTTTTGCCATTCTTATTCCCTGCTGGCCCCTGCCAGAATAAACCCCTTTTTTTTATTTAACCCTTTGTTCTGTTTGGTGCTCACCATCCCTGTGTATGTCGTCTGGTCTTCAGTTACATTAATAAATCCGCAAATAAAATAAATAAAGCTGGTGCTTTTAATTTATCACAGCAATTAAGTGTACAGTATATTGGTTTCTCAGATGGGGAAACTGCTGCACACCAATAACAATAGATAAATAAAATATACAAATACCGGTGCTCCTGGTTCAGGATTCTCTGGGATAATCCAGTATTCAATGGAAGGTATAAAGAACAGGGCACCACGGATTTTTAAATGCAATATTTATTGCCAAAAGATTGACGTGATGTTTCGGCCATACATGGCATTTATGAAAAGCAAAATGGCATAAAATTCAATGTTCAAAAAACCTTCTTATAACACCATCAACATTAGTCCATAAGCTCATCATAATTCAGCGGTGTCCCGTTCCTCACGATTGTTCCAGTGTTGACATCCTTCAAGCTCCTTATTGGTCTATCCTTCCTCCAATTGCTTCTCCTGTCGGTGTTCTCGCGAGCGCATGACGTCATCGTGGTTTTCTTATCCATGCTGTGCTTCTCATTGCATTCTTGCTTCTGAAGAGAGAACCTAGTTGCTTCATGATGTCATCACGTAGGGTGTCCTTATCGGGCCATCTGACTCCTCCTTGTGTACATGGGCTGCCGAGCAACCTTCTTCTGTGAATGTAAGGCAGGATCGTGTTAATCAATAAATGTCTTTAAAATTCGTTCTGTACAGCAGTGCAGATTTCCTGCAATGTTTAGCTGGGTGATGAGCTATGGCTAAAGATATTTCATACCCCCAAAGCCATAATAAAATCACCCATAATGAATAAAGTGATACAAAAACAGTGATAGTACCCACTAGGTACATATATATTTGGATAATTAAAATACAGACCCTATGACCTCAAACGGATTGAAGCAAGAGCAGCAATAAAAAAGATATAACATTGCTTCAACGTGAAGCATAGTTCATCTACACCCTAGTTACAGTATTCCCAAGGGGACTCAATGACAATCTATCTCTAGGGTGTTTTTTGACAGAACGTTGAACATTGTGGTGTCACACAATCTGTTGACATTGTCTTCTATAGGTCACTATTTTGCTGCAGTTGCTGCAATCCGTTTGAGGTCATAGGGTCTGTATTTTAATTATCCCAATATATATGTACCCAGTGGATACTATCACATGTACACAAGGAGGAGTCAGATGGCCCGACAAGGACGCCCTATGTGATGACATCATGAAGCAAGGAGGTTCTCTCTTCAGAAGCAAGAATGCAATGATAAACACAGGACGGATAAGAAAACCACGATGACGTCATGCTCTCGCGAGAGCACCAGCAGGAGAAGCAATTGGAGGAAGGATACACCAATAAGGAGCCTGAAGACCGGAACGATCGTGAGGAACGGGACGACGCTGGTTTATGACGAGTTTATGGAATAATGAACCCTGGTGATGGGGTTATAATAAGGTTTTTTGAACATTTAATTTTATGCCATTTTGCTTTTGATAAAGGCCATATATGGCCGAAACATCACGTCAATGTTTTGCCAATAAATATTGCATTTAATAATCCATGGTGCCCTGTTCTTTTTACCTTCCAGTATATTGGTTTAACATTTTAAAATACCGTAAACATCAAAAGCAAAAAACTTCAAATACCCAAACAATTTTCAGCTAAATCAGAATACAACTATACATTTGTTGCATTTCGTGCTTTTGAAGGATTTTTATGTGGGCTGCCGTCCATACAGTATGTGATGGTTGGAAGCAAATAATATGTTTGTTTATAAACCTTGTTAAGTATTTTAAAGACAAAAAGAAAACAGTGTTCACTTTTATCCTTGCCTCACGAAAAGAAAATAAGCTGTGCATAATAATTATTCTCGTGACCAAAATCGTCTTATCTACACTATTTTTTTAAGAGATTGAATTAGATTTTGAAAACTTGCATATGATTCTTTTTATGTTTTCAGTAATGTGCAGTAAGCAATACCTTTAATCACTTTTACCTTGTATAACCTTAGCGTGTCTGGTTTGATGCCTAATTCCAGGTTTTTAATGCAGAAACATCTTAAAGGGGTCAAGCTTGTGAGTTCAAAAGGACTTTTCCCTTTCAATGAGTTTCTGTCTATGTCCTTTCTTAACTTTGAATTAGTTGTATAAACTGCTAAATGGAACATTCCCCTTTAGAGAAATACTTTAATTGAAAAAGCTAACACAGGATCATTGAGTGTACAGTACTAATGTCTATGCGCAAAACTAAATCCCTGGTGCCTGAAAATATTAGTGTTGGTTGGTAGATGGTGCTCACAAAAAACATATATGCTCTATATTCTGTAAAGATAAGTGTCCAGAGTGTAAACAGTACTGAAATTTCCATAGGAGCTGGATCCATATAAAGATAATACAAGGGAGATGACCTTGTGGAATCCACTTAACTACAACATAGATTGGTCACTGTATAAACTTCCCATATAATGTATGGGATAAGGGTATAAGGTAAATATTGAAGGACTATTGCCCATTACCTACCAGTGATAACAAGCCAGTCACTCCTGGGCATGCAGTCCACGTACAAAGCAGCAAAGGCACAGCCAAAATCCAGGAAACGAGTATTCCATGCAAATCCAGATTGCAGAAAAAATGATTTAGTGTGCACACAGCTTGCAGTGGTATTGTGGAAATCGCACCAACGCGTTTCGTCCAACCGGCTTTATGAAGGTGATATGAATACTTGTTTCCTGGATTTGGGCTGTGCCCTTGCTATCCAGTACATCTTTTGCCTGAAAATATATCAGTCTATGGGGAGATTTATGGTGGTAGCAGAACTGCTACAATACGGTGCTTGAGGTAAAGTTGATTGTACTGTAGGTCTCATAAGTGTGGAAATCCAAGGTAATTAAAAAAAAAGGTAATTATTGCTGATGATATCAGCTGTAAATTTAGCACAAATGAAGAGGTAATCCGCATATAGTGCAAGATGTAGTGAAGTATATTCCAGTATCATGAGTTGTTGTGACTATTGCTGTGATATGATGCATACATGCACAGGCAATTATGTGATTACATATACAGTAACATCCACATGAATAAGCCTGCTGAGGGTTAATAGGGACTCACAGACACCTGGTTGATGCCAATTGCACAGCATCTCCAGGGTCAGGAAACACCCACCTTCAGATACCGGACATATAAAGGAACTAGTACTTCACTTGAACAAATATTGGATATAAAGTTTGAAGAAACTCACATATTTAAATCCCCCTAGAACTCTGTGGGTATGCTCCAAGCATATACAGTAGACCACCAGAAGAATGGATGGTAGAAGCAGTGCACAACAATCAGATGAACAAGCCAGACTGTGGTGGCCTATGCACGAAGCGCCGGAAAAAAAATCGCCGGGCTGTTTAAATTGCCAGTTTTGACAGCATTGCCATCACGGTATGCAGAAAGCGCAGAATACCTGTGATAGCAACATTTGCAAAACTGGCAAGTAGCCGGCGACGTGATGATTGCCTCTCTGAAAAGGGCTCATCCAGTGATTTATTTCTACTGCAGAGAGAGAGCCGCGTCTCCCTGCGCAAATCTCGCCAGAGATCACATTTTTTTAACATAAAACAGTAGCAGGTTTATTGAGGGCAGAGGGGTGTGAGTGAAGCGGGTACGTGGCTTTCACTCACCCCCTCTGCTCCCAATAAACATTACAATATGTACTAACAACCAATACACAACCCACCCCCTGTGCCCCCACATAAAAACATTTTATTTTTCTCTGCACAGGATTGATGCCAGAAGCTGGCGGGGGTCCCCGGGTGGTCCACGCAAGTATTTGTGGGCCTCCAGGTGGTCTGGGGGCCCTCGGGTGGTCTCCGCGGGGGTCTGGGGCTTTCAGGTGGGCCCCATTGGTTTCCGGGGGTCCTCGGGTGGTTCCCGCGGATTCCCGTTGGCCTATGGTACCAATCCTGTGGCAAACTGTTTTTTTTTAACACATTGCAAAAAATACACTCCCCTCCTCCCACCCCCCCAATACATACAGTACAGTAATGGGCAAAATTACTATTATCCAGATATTGATAATAGCTAATTTGTCCATTATAAAATAAAACATTAGCCAGCCAGCATAAATAAAGTAAACAAAACATTAAACTTACCCTTACCTTCATGAATAGCTTCCTCATCAACATACTGCAGGTCCATGTCCTCTGTTTCCAGAAAGAATACAGGAAATAATATAATCTAATGCCCCCCTTAATCTCTGTTGTAGTTAATAACTGCTATAGTAATCAAGGGGGTAACTCACACTCCCCCCTACCCACCCGGGAGGCCTAACCACCCACTCTGGGCCCACTATACCCACCTTCTACCCATTGATTGGCATAGTGGTACATAATACCCATATCAAATGGGCATGATAAGTCACTATAGCAGTCAATGGTCACCCTAATCAAAAAGCATGAAGGCCAAAAATATACAATAATAAAAGATATACACAAGCACCTAAACACCCCAAATCAATAAATAAAAGCTCTAGCCAACCAATTAAAAAATAAAATCACTAGCCAACCAATTACAGGGGGAGGATGGGTTGTGTATTGGTGGTTAGTACATATTGTAATGTTTATTTGGGGAAGAGGGGGGAAGAGGGGGGGAAGTGAAGGGCCAAGTACACGCTTTACTCATCCCTTCTGCCCCCGGTTAGCCGCTAAGTTAATGAAGTTGCCTGTAAATGCATTTTTATTGCATGGGATTCGTGCTGGGGGCCTCCGGTGCTGATATTAATGGGTATCAGCTCCGGAGACTCCCTGCATCAATTTGATGCAGGAAAAATGCCTTTTTTTTTTCATGTCCCCTCTCGCCGCTTCTCAGCATCTTCCTGCCAACTTTTCTGGGCAGGAGGATTTTGAGAGGAAATCTCCATTCTAGAGCTGTGATTAGTTTCGATAAGCTAATCGGGGCTACTAGAATTGCCAATAAGTGGCTTCTCAACGCTCGTTTGTCAATTTTTTTTCCCGGAAAAACAACTTGCCGATAAAGGCTTTTATACGTGACTTATGGTGGCTTATGGAATAGCAGTAGGCCTTTTTGGTGAAAAGGCCTCAATAAGTTGCTTATCAGCGCTTACTGCTCTCTTTTTTACTTTATGACATTGGCTGAACAAATTGTTTAAACGCACACTCTGGCTTATTCATTTGATTGCTGTGCACTGCTTGTACCATCCATTCTTATTGGGAGATTTACTACAGTACTTTGCTGGTTAATGCATGCGATCCGACATTAACTGCCATTCAGATCAATGGCAGTTAAGGCTGGATTGGGTTTGTTACTCTGTAATGGACCTTAGTGAACTCCCCCCTATACTTTATGTTGTTTAAAAGACTGGAAAGAGATTAAGGTACATTTGTAAGACCTCTAAATTAACTCTTTACTGTTTAAACTTGATTAACAAACCATGCAAATTCAGAGATTTAAAAATCTATGTTGTACAAATAAAGTCAACAAGTAAACGCTTAGCATTTAAATAGTTAATATGTATGATTCAATGATTTATCCACAAACAAAACTGCATAGAAAAATTCAGCAATTTTTTAACGCATATACTGTGGTTATAATGTTACTTACTATCTCCCCAGCATAGCAAAGGACCAAGCTTATATGCAGCTTCTGAATGGTGTCTCTCTGTATCTGTAATCACAATTTGTGTAACTGGTAGATGATCTTTATTAGAAAGAAATCCTGTGTCATTTGACCTGAGGGGAAAAAAAATATTAACAAGTACACTGTGTGAAAACGAGAAAAGAACATGTGACATCACAATAGTAATGTTTAGCTATCAGCATGCCTTCATAAGGGAAGAACTGTAAAGAACCTAAAGGTTCAATGTTTATCTTTAAGATTGTTAACTCGGGGAGACTTCTGAGATGTAAAGAATAAGATCTGTTTTCCATATAGTTGCTATACTGTATTTTTTAAAACATAGTAATAATTATGTAGACTCTTGGAGGTTTCAAGAGAAGGCTGGTGCAAGGAGTGCTGTGACCGGAGGTACTGTTGCACTTCTACTGCTGTACTGTACCAGCTATGTGATATGGCAGCCCACATCAAGAAGTGTGCTAAAATGTTACTGTATGTGTGCTTTAATAAAAGGGTTGATGTTTGCAAAGAAAGTCTCTGTTTCCCTGACGATACTGTACCAGCATCTTAGGCAAGACCAGTTACAGTCAAGGAAAGCTTTGTTACAGTACTATGGCATGCTGATGCTACAGTACAGATGCAGCGGCCGTTATTGAAACACTTCACGCGGTGTATACCTCGGAATACCCATGTCATGGCGTGGGATTTCTACCAACCGTATCTCCTTAAGACGCGAGTGCAGGCGAGTGCAGAAAATGGCATTTTAGTGTTCTGGTTTTTAATCACCTGAAATTGACACTAACTAACATTAATATAGTTGTCAATCGCAGCATGGTTGTGGGAGGGCTGAGCTGGAATAGACGCTCCCTAACTCCTAGTAGGCTCAACTTTTGTTTTTGTTGGGCTATCAAGCCCGGTCATCACCTTATCTAAGGTGTATTGGCTTTTCTACCAAGTAGTACCCTCTACCTGAAGTTCTATGTGCACCAGGGAGTTTTTAATACTCTATTTTTTATTGTTACATTACTATTAAAATTATTTTTATTAATACTGACATCATATCATTTCATTATTAGTGGATGTTTTTTGGTTTCGTACCTCTTCTAGCTACTATACTATTACATATCCTATTAGTGATATTTGATGCAGACAAGTAGGGGGCTTCTGACTGGACCACTGGCCCATCTGGGTTTTGTGTATACCAGTCTCTTTTTGTGTATTTGTCTTGCCCTTTCCCCTGCTGCACCGTTCACTTTAGCTACTCTTCATTATTACTACCTGGAGTGCTGATGTCCTATCTTTTTGTTTTGTCTTATATTTCTTGGTTGTTTTTTTAAGAAGGTAGTGCAACGGTCGATTTGTCCTTCTGGTCTTCTTGGAAAAGTGTACCTTTGTCATACAGTAGATCAGCGGTGCGCAAAACTGGGGGGCGCAAGATTATTTAGGGGGGGTGCAGGTGGCATGCGCAAAACCAGGGGGCTGGCAGTTGCTGTGCACGGGCGGCCAAGAAGCTCAAGCTCCGTGCTGCTGCTTCTTTGTGCTGTGGCTTGCTGCGAGGGCAGGGCTTCTCTCTGCACACAGACAACCCCTCCTCCTCCTGTTTGTTTGCAGTAGCACCAGGGGGAAAGGAGCATGCTTGTACTTCTTCCCCAGGTGAAAGTGTGTGACTGTTTGTGGCAAAAATGGAGGTAATCAGCACATTAATAAAGGCAGTGTGCTCGGCTGGTTACCCCTATTTCGTATTGGGGATGAAGGGATTAATTTTTCATGCACTGTACATGTCTTATTTTTCCTTCTGTCCCTTGTTGTCCCCATTTGGCAGGATTGTATGAGCTTGCAGTATAGTACACCCCAAGAACACACACATATGAAAAATATAAGTGTGAAATAAGGGGAACATGTATTTTCAATAAAGTGTATTTTTGCTACAGGTTTTAAACAGGGACAAGCAAGATGAGGTTTTTTTTTTCTCCTGTCATTAAAATGCACACAAGAACCAAATGTTTTGACACTTATGAGCTGGGTCACTTGCCTATGCAAGCTTCAAAGGTAACATTCTGGGCCCACGCCTGTAAGTCTCTCTGGAAGTTGCATTATGAAAAGACCCAGAGTCAGGTGGGTGTGAATTGGCCAGATAGATGCTAAATAGGAAATCCTGTTGATCATTTGTGCTAGCTCACATCCTGAGTTCCCCCTTCCAGCCTGAGAGGGGCCAGGTAAAGAGGGGAGTGCATCTATGCTAAGTAGCCAACGTGGCATTGTTGCACATGCTCTGTGTGAACCGGAAATGCCTAGAGTGGCCACTCTCCAAACTGTGGGCAAGTAGGGGATTGGGGAATGAGAACTTTCCAACGAGGCGGATTGGGTAGGTATGGTGGCGATAGGCTTCCAAACCCTATATACATCCCACCCAGGCTATCCCCATTGTCTTTCGTTTTTCATTATACCATGTGAGCGGATTTCCAACACGCTTCTGATAGCGGATAAGAGCAGCAGCACATTCCTGGAACGCAGAGAGTCTTATTACATTGGAACCAAGGACAAAACTCTGTGTTAGGACACTGTGATTGCTGGTGGTTATCTGATTAACCCCAATAGACCAGAAAATACTTTGCACATTCACAGAAGGATTGGGCTGGCAATTTATGCCCTTGCAAAAGGACTACATTTTAAAAGACAATTTTCTGGTGCTTTGCACCTTTCTGGACATTATCCCCTGTTCCTATACCAGTAAGTGTAATTATTAAGTGTATTCTGCAGTTGTCGTGTGTTTGCCTATCAAGGGAATAAATCTCAGTTCATTTTGCTCAACTTGTTCTGCTCAATTGGGATCCACAAAATATACATTTGTTAATAAGTGCATCCATCGTGACACTGTTATGATTGTATGTTGTGTTGTGTGTGTTGTGCCTGTGTCGGTTGTGATTGAGTGTGTTGTGATTGAGTATGTGTGCTGTGGTTTGTGTGTGTTATGCCTGGGTTGGGTGTGATTGTGGGTGTGTGTGGGTGTTGTGATTGAGTGTGTGTTGTGTTTGTGTTGGTTGTGAATGAGTATGTGTTGTGTGTTGTGATTGAGTGTGTGTGTGTGTTGTGTATGTTGGTTGTGACTGAGTGTGTATTGTGTCTGTGTGTGTGTGTGTTGTGATAAAGTGTGTGCTGTTTGTGTTGTCTGCGTTGGTTGTGATTGAGTGTGTATTGTGTGTGTTGTGATTGAGTGTGTGTGTGTTGTGAATGAGTGTGTGTTGGTGAAGAACCCTCCGCGAGGGGTGTCCCCACCCTGGCAAGGCTCGCCTTATTTTACTCTTTAATTTCTAACTCACAAGCCCGCCTATGAAGTCGGTTTCCTCAGTTACCAATTGTCATTAATATAGAGTGGTGGCTTCCTCCTCCTGTTGGCACTATATTGGAATTGGTTCTCACTGGTAACACAGAGGCAAATAACTGTTTAATACCCTGCTTTTCCTATCTCCCAATAATCTGCCCCCACTCACCTGACAGGGTCCTATCCGTTTCCTCATTTGTTGTGATAGGAGAAGAACTTTGGGGGGATCTACTTCTATTGCAAATTCTTGTTCAGGGCATGGCAGCCTTGGCAACTTGTTTAGAAGAGGTAATATTTTATTTCATAACACAATCACCACTAGTCCTATGCTACATGAAGGCAGACTGCATGCCTTGAAAAGATTGAAAAGTAAAAAATACATGGGACATGTATACGGTATAAGGCTCCAAGAGCTCAGGAGATTCGGAGAAAAGCATTTTAACAAACTATTGATTAGAGATCATATGCCTTTCAGTTGGGGGGGAGGCGAACTAATGAAACACAGACCTACTGGGGAGGTTCTTCACCAGGGTCAAAACATGTACATGTTGGACTGCAAGGAACTGTGGGGGTCCCAGCTTTACTGGAATTGGATGCTGACAGAAAATTAATGTAATAATCATACTGGAAAATGTTAAAGCATTTAAGAATTACAATGGTGACCATTGGTGTTTAAAATGAAAATGAGGAAACATTTAGAGAAGAAACAGAAACATATTGTACAAAAAAGCAACGTATCTCAATTAAATTTACACTGCCATGGAAAATATATTTACCATGTTTCTAAATATTTCCTGTTAAGTAGTGATTCAACCACTCAACTTTCAAAAACATTGCAAAAGTGTATTGTCATTTGAATCCAAATGAAGTGTAGATCATATTGTGAGTAGCCATTAAGGAATAACTATAAAAAATTATAAAATAAAATACTGAAAAGCATGCTCTGTTGCATCTATGGTATGACCATACCATTTTCCTGTGGTTTTTTAGATTTATTGTATATGTAATAGTACATTTAATGAACCAACATCAGAGTTCTACATGGAACAAATTGTAGTTGTACAGATATTTTGTACAAGCTACTGTATATAAAGAACTAGTCTTATTGAAACCATTTAAATGTACCTCCAATCTACTGCAGGGTGAAGCAAAGTTGTTATGCCGAGCCCCCCTTTTCATCCATAAATTTCTCCCCCTGCCTGATGTAATCAAAATAACATGAAAAAAACCCTTTTATTAAACGTTATACAATGTAAATAAAAAATATGTCTAAATACTTACATATTTTCAACAGCTCACAGCTTACAAATAGGCTGCGTCCACGCGGCCGCGGAACGGTGACATCATCAACTCTCCAAGCATGAGCACCGGGTGTGCATGCATAATTTTGCAAGCATGAGTGGGGGGGGGGCAAGGATCGGGGGCTATTTTTGTGTGACTGTGTAGCTGTGTGTGTGGCTGTTTGTGTGGCTGTGTATGTGTGTTCACATTGGCTCTGCTTAGCGACTCTTCAAGTCAATTTTGGTTTGTCTCCCCATGTGCACAAAAACAATCCTTTTTTTTTGGGGGGGGGGGCAATTCATCCACCTCTTTGCTACCTCCCTTCCCTCTCTTCCCCCTCCCCTTTTTTTCCTTACCCTCTCCCCTCTTTTTCCTTCTCCCATTGCCTTTTTTACTCCCTGCTCTTTGGCTTCTGTCCCCAGTGTCATCCACACCCTACTACAGTATTATGTTTATTTATTTATTTCGTTTTCAACATGTGTGTTTTCACTTTTTTTTCAATTATTTTTGTAACTTCATAATATGATTGATATGTTGCAGCCTACCCTTTCATTTGCAGAGGATCGCAGCGAAGCAGGTTGCCATCGGAGAACAGGGACCACAGCGCTATTCAGGCAGACAGCGGAAGGAGGGGCTTTTGAACATCACAAGAGCTAGGGCGTGCTCCTCCTCCGTACCTCCCAAGCCCCCGCGCTGGCGCGCACAACCATCACGTGGCCGCCACCTGCACTTCCTGTTCGCCCCCCTGAGCACATCTCTTCAACTGCCCCCGCGCACATCTTCTTGGCCACACACGCCAGCTTTTTCGCCTCCCGCACACGTGTCGCTGGCCCGCCGCAAACCAGCTATTCGCAGCACACCCAATGCGACCCCCCTAGAACCCCTGACTGCACCCCCAATTTGCGCATCCGCTGCATCAATCACAACCCACACACAATCACAACACAGACACAGCACACATACTAAATCACAACACACACAGAACACATACTCATATCACACCCACCAACACACACACACAGACACAACACACACACGCATCGCACTCAATCACAACACACAATCCCAAAATACATAACATACACACTAATAACTAGCAATGTCCTTATAACGTTAGTAGCTCAGCCACGCTCCTAAGGAGTAGTGTCTCTGTCCCGTCACCACGTGCCCCACACCGTGTCCATATGCTAAATTGTTATCTAGGCTCAGTCCTTTGGCCACTCCACTTAGTGTCCCCAAAGAGTGTTCCCTAAGGCGGGATCAGCGCCTGTTGACCGGTGTTGGTGCACTTGTAGTAAATACCTTCCGGTCACTGCGGTGACCGGCAACAGCTTCAAAAAGGATCCGTCGATCCAACGCCTTGCTCCTGATGTCACAATGCTCAGCTACCTGGTCCCAGATGACTGCAGCAACCGCAACTCTGGACTTGTCTCCACTGATATATATATAGTAGTGGGGAACGTCACTACCACTATAGGGCATCCCTGCAGCAACTTTACTCTACAGTAGCTCAGGGATTCTCTTAGGGCCTGTGGGGAAGATCTGTCCTATGCAGGTGGGTCACTGACCCCCTGCACTTACACTACCTCCTCCTTCGCCCTCCGGTTCCCCTCTGCCTAGAGTGGTCTCTCCCCCACGCTTCCCTTTCCTCCTCCCGCGATTCCAACCCCCTGATTGGTTCCCAGACATCAGGTGACTGTGCTAGAGCTCATGGGAGTTGTAGTACACCAACGGAGCCTTTCCCTTATTGGCCCGTTGTTCGCGCGCTTGCATTGCGCATGCGTGACCTCTCTGCTCTGCCGGTGCCCTCTAAATGTTGTGCAACAAACATGGCGGTGCCCTATGCCATCGGGCTGCCGCGGAACCTACATCACTCTCTCCGGGCACGCACTGCAGCAGCATAAGGTGCCTAACACACACACACCCCTACATTCTCCCCCTCGCAGAATCCAACGTCCCCGCTTGGGAACGTAACCATAACATATTTACATTTCTGTACACCTTACTCTGTATGCTCTACATGAGGTTATACAGTTCACTGAACATGCCAATTACAGATCTCATTTTATGGCGAGCCCACTGCTGTGCCTCATAATGGAGTACCCCGAATTGATCATAAGCCATCCTCATTGGAGGTTGACCAGTTCTTTGGCTTCTGCGAAGCTGTTCTTCGGCTACTTCCTCGGGAGAGTAGCAAGTTTCATTTGGCATTTCAAACTCTGCCCTGGAGAGGCATAATGGCTCTACAAAGTCTTTTTGAGGCACAAAGCACGGGCTCTGCGGGTCTAGTGGCTGGCTCACTGAAGTAAGCGTATCTGTTGTTGGACCAAGGGGCTCTTTACCCGTAGCTCCGTCGGGAGATGCCCCCCCGGTGGGAAGGCCCCTTTGAGAGGTTCCTTCCATAGGATTCTCAGAGGTGGCATTTATTACAGTCTCTGGGCCATCCTCTGTACTTTCAGCTTCTCCATCGATTGAAACAGTGGGCACTTCCGATTCGTTGTTCCCTACTTGAGGTATGGGGAGCAGATGGCTTTATTCCATACCTTTACCCGGCCTTCGGAGTCCTTGATGCGGTCAAACGGGAGGCCAGGCATCTGTGATTCCACCTCATACACCCCATCTCTCCACCAATCAGCCAGTTTGTGCTTTCCGGGAATGCCCAGATTACGAAGGAGAACTGCATCCCCCGGGCGTATTTCTTTATGTCGCACCTTGTGATCGTAGCGCCTTTTGTTACTCGCATTCAATTGCGCCGCCGCCTTCTCAGCCAATTTATAGGCCTGCTGCATACTGTCTTGTAACCTTTGCACATATCGAAAGTGTGTCCTGTTGGATACCCCATCGGTAGATATCCGCAGTCGCACATCCACGGGCAGCCTAGCTTCTCTTCCAAATATCAAGACGTACGGAGTATTCCCTGTAGACTCGTGTCGAGTACAGTTATAGGCATGCACCAACGTCTCCACATGCTTGCTCCACTCAGTCTTCTGAGAGCCTTTTAATGTCTCCAGCATGTCAAATAGCGTTCGGTTGAACCGTTTGGGCATGGCATCCCCTTCTGGGTGGTACGGAGTAGTCCGTGACTTAGCTATATTCAACAACTTCAGCAGTTCTCTAATGAGAGTACTCTCGAAATCCCTGCCTTGGTCAGAGTGCAGTCGGTTCGGTAATCCATAATGAATGAAGTATTTCTCCCACAATACTCTAGCCACTGTCACCGCCCGTTGATCTTTGGTGGGGAACGCTTGGGCGTATCTTGTATAGTGGTCTGTAATCACCAGTACGTTACCGATGCCCTGGGTGTCTGGCTCGATACACAAGAAATCCATGCACACCAAATCCATGGGGCCGGAGCTTTTCAGATGGGCCATGGGGGCCGCCCGAGTGGGGTGTGTCTTCCTCTGTATACAGCGAGTACACTGTCGCCAATGCATTTCCACTGATTCTCTCATTTTTGGCCAATAGAACCGGTCCCGAAGTAACCCGAACGTTTTGTCAACGCCCAGATGGCCATGATCATCATGTAGTGCCCGGAGGACCATATTTCTCAGACTTTGAGGCAAGAATAGTTGTCGCCGGTCGGGATGATTATGGTACGGTATGACCCGATACAGTAGGCAGTTGTCCAGTTCGAATTTTCCGAACTCATTCAACATTAGTTTCACCAGTTCTCTGGGGGCTTGCTTAAGGATAGAGGGATTCCCTTGTTGCAGGGCTTGGCGAGCTAGCTCCACCACTGGGTCTTGAATCTGATGTTGCACCAATTCTTTCCAGGAAATGATTTTATCTTCCGTAATGTTCATTCCTTCCGGACGTCGGTACGCCCGGGGACTGATCGGGATTGACACCCTAGTGAATCAGCTAGTCTTAACTCAGAGAATGCCACCTGATCGTTGACCACTGCTGCTAGTGAGCATAGAGCACATATGCCAGGCCCCAGAATTTCTTCCCACACCTCCTCATCAGTGGTAGGTTGAAGCCCAGGTCTCCGCGACAGAGCATCGGCCCCTATGTTGGTGGGCCATGGTTTGTACTTAAGGTTGTACCGATAGTTGGCCAGCGCCGCCAACCACCGGTGACCTGTCGCATCTAATTTGGCGGACGTGTTGATGTAAGTCATTGGGTTGTTATCTGTCCTGACTTCAAACTGTACCCCATACAAGTAATCATGTAGCTTGTCCACTACAGCCCATTTGAGGGCTAGGAACTCCAACTTGTGGACGGGATAGTTCTGTTCGCTTGGAGTCAAGCTTCGACTTGCATATGCCACTGGTCGGAGCCCTGGTGCAACACTGCTCCCAAGCCACTGAAACTGGCATCCACATGTAGAACGTATTCTCGGTCGGGATCGGCATAGGCCAGCACTGGGGCCTGCGTTAGGATGGTTTTCAATCTCAAGAATGCTTGCTCACAAGCAGAGGTCCATTTCTCTCCAAAGGGTGTTTGTGCAGTGGTAGCTTTCCTGCTTGTGTCTTCAGGATAGATTTTTAAGAGGTTATTCAGGATTTTAGCTTTGCTTGAGTAGCCTTCCACGAATCGCCGGTAGTAGTCGCAGAACCCCAGGAAGGACCGTAGTTCCTGGACGTTGTTGGGCCGGGGCCAATTCACCACTGCCTCTATCTTCCCTGGGTTGGTGGATATCCCTTCTGCTGATACAATGTGGCCCACATATTCCACGGACGTGTGGCAGAACTTGCATTTGTCCAAGGACAGCTTAAGTCCCTCCTTTTGAAGTCGATCCAACACCTTCATCAGCCGCTCCTCATGCTCCTCCAGTGTCTTCCCGAACACTATAATATCGTCCAGGTACACCAAGCATTCTTGCGGGTTCATGTCTCCCAGCGTATTTTCCATTAACCTCTGAAAGGTGGCAGGAGCCCCACATATCCCTTGCGGCATACGGGTGAACTGGTAAAACCCTAGCGGGCAGATGAAAGCGGTTCTCTCCTGATCTTCCAGATCATGGGCACCTGATAATACCCCTACCTCAAGTCCAGCACGCTGAACCATTTACTTCCCGTCAAGGCGTTCAGGAGGTCGTCGATGCGTGGGAGGGTGTACTGATCAGGTACCATGCGATTGTTCAATGTCCTATAGTCTACGCAGAGACGTACGGTCCCATTCTTTTTGCGAACCACCATGATAGGTGAGGCGTAGGGACTGCGTGATCCCTGAACAATTCCGGCTTCCTCCATTTCGGCTAATAGTCTCCTCACCTCTTCCACATCTCAGGGTGCTATGCGGCGGGAACGTTCGTGGAATGGCGCGGTGTCGCTCAATCGAATGGTGTGGCGGGCGCTGCGACTACACCCCACATCCATATCACTTATGGAAAACACCCCCCGTCGCTCTTCCAGTTTGGTCTGCAGTCTTCCTCTCCATTCCTCCGTTAATGGCGAGTCTCCGAAGTCAAACGCCAACCTGGGAGTTACTGCATGGGCGGTGGCCACCGGGCGTTCACCTACGGCCTTTCTCTCCAAAGTTACTGGATAGATTCGGCCCAATGGCTGCCGGCGATCAATGCACATGAGGTACGGGGAAAGGTTTCGCACATATACCTGAGTTCGAATTTTCCCCGACCACTTCTTTACTGAGGCCAATCCTTCGTAGCCGAGCCGCTGGTCATCACGTATAGTGCTTTCCAAGGAGAATAGTTGATCCTCTGGACGTCTGGCAGGATAATGACAGGCGGCGACCATCATTCTTCCTTCCCCGGGAGGAATCTCAGTCAACCCCCGCTCTTGACTATACAGCACCCCATGCTCCTCTTCGGTCGCAATCTTACTGCAAGCCTCTTGTAATGCTGGCAAGTGGCTAGAGCCAGCAACAGTAATTCACCCGCTTCTTGCAAATACATGCGGATCACAGCTTGTACAATGTCTGTGTTGGTCCCCATGATTATCGGGGCATTGGGATGATCTTGGGGTTCTGGGCACACTAATGCTTCCACCTCCATGGGATGATGCTTGCCGTGTTCAACTGGGGGATGTCCAGGTGTACCTTCACCACTCCGTCAATAGGGTAGTCTTCATGCTCAGCCCTCTCAATCGCAAGGAGTCAGCAGATAGTAGTGGCAGTCGATGCAAGTGTTGATAGTAGAAGGGCCGATACACTATGGTCACCTGGGACCCAGTATCCATCAGCGCAGAGGCGTAGATGCCTTCAATCACCACCTTGACGATGGCCGCTGGTCCGATTCGACTACTCGTCGAGGATTGGCTCGCTGCTTTGCCGGCCTGCGGGGTACACAGCATGGACTTGGCCGGCCAAGACGCCGTTCTCCGTGGGAAGAGGCAGTACGCTCGAATGTGCCCCATTTTTCCACAGGCATAACAGTGGACGCTGCGACGTTCGAAATGCATTGGATGGGTCTTTTGCCACATTAAAGTGCCCTTTTAATCATTTTTTTGTCTTGGGTTCTTCCTGCTCCGTTTGTGCTGGTGCGCTTTTTGGTCTCCCTTTTCCCTGTATTGCATTGAGTAGCTGCACAGCCTGCCTGCCCTACCAGGATGTGAGTATTTGCATATTTTTCAGGGGAACCTGCAAATGAGACTGATGGTGAGTGGGTTGCACCACACACCACCTGTCTTCAGGAGGATAGTACCCATTATATGACACAATAGGTACTATATCAATTGTTAGTACCCTGGTACAGTGGTCTGGCTTATTATCATTTTGAGATATACCTGCATTTGAGCGCTTCAGCTATTTTCCATATAACAGTGGAGGTGACTGCAGGAGGCACTATCTTGGAAGGTTGGAGATGTTCGCCCCGACGCGGGGCGCTCCCGGGCGGCTGCAGACGCCTCGTTCTCCTTCTCCGCGTTCGCATCCCCTGGCGCCTCAACTTTAGCTTCCGACTTCTTGGTTTCTTTGACCGCTACCCCTGTCTTCTTTCCCGGGGTTATGTCACGCCCCAACAGCACAGTCTCATGGGCCTGGACTCGATCCATCAGGTCATCAAATGCCAACGCTTGCCCTGGCACGAGGCAGCCGCTGACGCGCACGGACACCGGTGCAATGGGAGGAGTCCTCTCAGTAGCTGGGTGGTGCGCAGTCCGTCGGCATCCACCTTCTGCACCACCCCCTTTCTCAACAGGCTCCACAGATCCAGATGCAGACGTCTAAGGAAGTCAGACACCATCTCACCCTCTTTCTGGGCCAGAGCATGGAACTTGGCCATCAATGCAAATGGATCCACAGGAACCCCATACGTTTTGGTACAGAGTAAATGATGCCAGCCGTATCAGCATCCGGGTGGTCGTCCCGATAGCAGTGCACCATGTGGGATGCTGGGGGTCGCAGGCACTCAATTATACGCTGCCTCCGGACGGCATCCGTGCAGGACCATTCAGGAAGTACCTGTTCCATGTTATCCAGCCATTCTTCAAATCCGACTTCTCCCAGAGGGGTGGGTTTGTCACCAGAAAACGCCTTCAGCTTTCGGTATTGGTTGGACTGCTTGGAGTGGTGAATGGCTTCTGCAAGCACAGGGATGGAGGCATTATCCAACAGACTATTCCCAGCAGGGGAGTAGGCGTCCAGTCTAGACATGCTGGCTCTACTCAATGCTGGCCTAATGGCGGAGGGGGTGAACGAGGTGCCTAGACCCATTGCAGCGGGCCATCGGGGGTTCAAACTGCTCTCAGGGTACGGAAAATGCTGGTCATGACTGTACTTGACGGGCCAGGGTAACCCCTCTGTGGTGTGGATGCAGCCAGAGGTTTGGCGGGATCCACCTGTACTAATGGGCAATGGATGCCGGGAGCGTAGGGCAGGATTAGTACTGAGGGCAGTGCTTTGGGCATATATCCCGGTCTGTAACGAATAGTATTTTACGCCAGTTATGTTCCCTGTCATAGTAGTGATCTTGCAATCGGGCAGTATCCAGGAGCGGAAGTTTCCTGACTTGATCAGTCACCATGCCCAGGGAGAGGGTAGCGGGAACGTGTCCCACGGCAAGGGCACGTGTCAGGGGAATTTCCTGCCGCTGGGCCCACTTACGCACCTCGGGCTGTGAGGGCACAAACATGGTGGAGCAAAACAAAATATATCGCACAGTTGAGAAAAAAACAATATTGGGCACCCCAGGTCTGAGATCTCAGCAGCGCCTCCAAATGTAGCCCTTTTTCTGACACTCTAAAGAGACTACGGGTTACTGCCACACCTGTGGCTCCAGGAGATCTGAGCCTCCGCTAACTGGGAGCCTGGGGTAACACTTATGTAGCGCAGCGCCTCCACTTACCCAGGATCCCCATCATGTAAGATTCCCCTGGGCAAGAATCATAACAACACACGTGCTTGAACTGGTTTTACTATAACGTATCAATAACCTTATCAATTAGTATTGACACCCATACCTAACATACACACTAATAACTAGCAATGTCCTTATAACGTTAGTGGCTCAGCCACGCTCCTAAGGAGTAGTGTCTCTGTCCTGTCACCGCATGTCCCACACCGTGTCCATATGCTAAATAGTTATCTAGGCTCAGTCCTTTGGCCACTCCACTTAGTGTCCCCAAAGAGTGTTCCCTAAGGCGGGATCAGCGCCTGTTGACCGGTGTTGGTGCACTTGTAGTAAATACCTTCCAGTCACTGCGGTGACCGGCAACAGCTTCAAAAAGGATCCGTCGATCCAACACCTTGCTCCTGATGTCACGATGCTCAGCTACCTGGTCCCAGATGACTGCAGCAACCGCAAATCTGTACTTGTCTCCTCTGATATATATAGTAATGGGGAACGTCGCTACCACTATAGGGCGTCCCTACAGCAACTTTACTCTACAGTGGCTCAGGGATTCTCTTAGGGCCTGCGGGGAAGATCTGTCCTATGCAGGCGGGTCACTGACCCCCTGCACTTACACTACCTCCTCCTTCACGCTCCGTTTCCCCTCTGCCTAGCGTGGGCTCTCCCCCACGCTTCCCTTTCCTCCTCCCGCAATTCCAACCCCCTGATTGGTTCCCAGACATCAGGTGACTGTGCTAGAGCTCATGGGAGTTGTAGTACACCAACAGAGCCTTTCCCTTATTGGCCCGTTGTTCGCTCGCTTGCATTGTGCATGCACGACCTCTCTGCTCTGCCGTGCCCTTTAAATGTTGCGCAACAAACATGGCGGCGCCCTACACCATCGGGCAGCCGCGGAACCTACATCACTCTCTCCGGGCATGCACTGCAGCAGCATAAGGTGCCTAACACACACACACCCCTACATTAAGAATCCTCATACTTAGCACGTAAAGAAGTACTGTAGGGAGAGAAGAGTAACATGTCTTGTATATACTATTAACATTAGGGGGGTGATTCTATATATGACAAAACAGCGATTCGGGACATTTTCGGACGTAAATCCCCTTAGATTCAATGGGGATTTTTGGCTGAGAACTGCCAGAAAAGACACTTCGATGTACATAGAATAAGGCTCTAAACTGGAGATTGCTGAGACTTGCAATTTTGATTGTTTGTGATTACTTGGTCAAAAACTGATTAAGGAAAGTGAGGGAGTCAAATCTGTATTCATCATGACAATCCTATCTGCCTATCAGGTACACAAGCATAATGGACTACACACCAGCATGATCTGAGAGACTATAAACATAACATCTGTTACAATCATGTCATATTCCACCTGTGATTGGAAGTTGTTTCTGTTTTATATAATATAAGGGGCGAAGGGAATGTGAAAAACTCCACATGGAACTATATTGCCATAAATCAAGCTCCTTGGGCAGGAGAAACATTTTTGTTTCATGTCACAGGAGAAGAACCACATCTGCTGTGTCTCTAGGTCGCCATGCTGCTGCAGTCATACTTTTTTATCAATGGAAATAGTAACATCGATAACATGAAACTAGAGATGGGACAGAATCCAGAAAGCAAAATTCAATTCCAACAGTTTACAAATCACAACTATTTTTCTGAATTCTACAGTATTATTATTTCTTCCCTCATAACTGCCCCATTTTGACATCTGAGGGAGGTGAAACGGCATTCTCTCTGGGCAATGTGACGTAATGTACTTTCCTTGGATCTGGAAATTCAACTAGGACACCTAATAATGGGGATTGAAATATTTTATTTTAAAAGGAAGAATATTTTAGAAGGGAAAGAGAAAATGTGAGGCTCTGGTTCAGGAGCTAAGGGATTACAATCTAATTTGTAGATAACTAGATACGTGCAAATGTCTTCAAATGTGCCTAGCAACATTTTCCATGAAAGTTCATATTCCTCGTAAATTAGCGAAAACAGACATTGGTGCAACATTTTTACCAGACTTCCATAAAACTTCAATGTGAAGGAAATGCTGCGCACCAAATATGAATCAATATTGTGTAAATACCATAATGGGTAACAAAACATACAAAGAGGTCTGATGCCCACAATAATAAGTGATGAAGCAAGAATATTGCAACAAACAACTTCGTATTATTAGCGTGAGTGCCGAGGAACAGTGCCTTGAACACTAGAAATAGTAAGTGGTGTACAAAGTGTTACACAGAGATGATATTGTGTAGTTTCAAATGACAACAACACCTTGTGAAGAAAGTATAACTACGAGAGTCTACTGCTTGTCAGTATAGCACATGTACCCCCACCCTCTAGGAGATACTTGTTTCAGCTACAGGTGTTATGGTTCAGCATACCTGTGAGGGTTCAGGAGAGCTGAGTTGTCTGCAATGATATGGAGACCAGCACAGGCTTTTGATGATCACTAACGTTCTTTACTCAGTGCTTAGCGCCTCCAGCTGTAGTGGGCTCCAGGGTGCCCAGAGATTAGTCCCCACTAAAGCACTCTTCTTTCCTCCTGCCAGGGACTGATACTCAGACAGGAGTATGATGAAAGCAATGGGATCTTTATTGTAGCAGTCACTGCAGATCTTTCACAGTGGTGCATAGAGTCATCAGAGGATCTCAGGCCTCTGGATGGTGCTGGCTCTCCTAGTGTGGAGCCTTAGATCTTTCTGAGCCAGCCAGCCACGAGGGCCTGGCTTGCCTCTCTCTCCCACAGGGAGAAGAGACAACCCAACACCTCCACTTGGTTGGAAGGGTGGGAGAGAATGGACTAAATTTAGCACTGCATCTCTGAGGAACCAGAAGTGGAGGGCTCAAGGTCTGTACCTATACCTGATAGGCTATACACAGGCCATGAGTCACCACCACACTTCTGTCACTCAGAGAGGAGCATGAGGGGGGTCAAAAGCCCACAGGATGGCCTGCTACAGCCAAGACTGCTAAACACTTATGTAACAGGAGGGAAAGAGAGTTAGAATAGACTAACCATGTTACATCAGTAAAGATGGCTCGTCATCTCAGGACCTGGTAGAAATAGAAAGAAGACACAACTCTCATAGTATAAAGTATGCCCTAGGAGCTTTTGACTTCTATCTAGGGATTCCAGCTTCTCTGCCAGTAGTGTGGGAGTTAGAATTCAGCAACCATGGACATGCCAGACCACCACGGCTGTAATTGCTACACCCCCAATGTTGTCTGGGCCCAGGCTGCTTGAAGCAAGGATATTTACACTTACCTGGCTGGGAATACAATGATGGGGGGAGTCACCTACGACGTGCGGGATAGCTGCAGGCTGTTGCGGTAACATGTACCCATAACATGATATGCTTTAAAGATCTCATTTGATGCGTGCACTACTCACCTGTTTTATCATAGCACAATATATTATTTACTACTGTATGCTATGCGAGTTGTGCGCTGTCTTCTTTCTATTTCTACCACTAAGCTTCCCATAATTAGCCAATATTTCACTAGAATTATTACACTTTTTAATAGAGATTTGCAAAAATGTTATTGTACATGACAGTATATAAAGGTTCACATAACCTTAATGCTGGATGAACTTTGCAGCTTTCATAAACAACTTCGAACATTTTTACAATTTATTTCCGTGAAGTTTCCGTGGTTCACATACTTCAGCAAAATTGTTGCTCTTTTTTAGTGTGTACACACATTCACGTCAAGTAGTTGCACAAATTCTCTCTCTCTCTCTCTCTCTCGGTGCTGCCCCTCTCGCATCTCTCGGTCCTCACTCCTCCACTCATCCTCAAAACATCATACAAGCCCGTCTCTCGTGCACCACGTCATGGCCGATCGCACATCACTCTCACTCAGATGCGCATCTCTCTCAAGCTTCAGTCTCTCCAATCCTCTCATACGGCAAAATGCAAATCCATACAAGCCTTTATCACAATTCAATGAGTAGGCCCCATTAAGTCATAATCAATAAGCTCTACAGCCATGTTCCCATTGTCTAGGAGCTTGAAGTCACATACTGTAGAAAGCGAAATCACAGCAGCACATATTGACTAATGATTTGCTCCCTTCTTTGTATTGTATAATTAAGAACCAATACACATGTTGCACCTCACATGTGTCATGTGATTCTATTAAGGGTATATTTTTTTGTCATTTCATACAGTTTACAGCATACCTAATTTATGAAGTTCACTACTGTATGCAATATCTGAAGTTCAAATAATATTTTATGCTTTAGATCCTAAACATCCACAAGAGTATAATCTAAAAATGTATATATGTAAAATTGCCACAAATATCCAAGAATTCTAATGATCCTACCAATTTCCAATCAACTTTCTAGTGACCGCTAAAATTTAGTTCCAATCACACATTTGACCTCTGTGTCAGGACCTTGATAGCAGATTGCAGCAACTGTAAAGGAAAGAGAAAAAAAGAAAGCCCCCACACAGACTTCAAATAATCCCTTGTTGCTATTGTCGCTTATTTTGACACCTTTTTAACATATTTGAAAATATTTGACCTGCCACACAGTCTGAGTCAGACACTCAATTATTCCATGTTTCAAAGCTCGGTGACTTTGCCCTCTAGCCAGCCCCTACATCTGTAAAATCATAAATAAAGAAATTCCTCTACCAACTATGATTTCAATATCGAATAATCAGTCCTTCCATATACCACTTAGACTATGTGCAGTAGCACAAAGATGCATTCCCACATACTGTAGGAACAAAATGAACCAAACGACAGTGATATATTTAAGGAATGACATCTAGGTGACTGCAACTTTGTTTTACATACATTTTATTTTTGTTCAAGTTACTTTGCAAAGACGGTACTCTGAGACCTGGTTTGATTGTATCTTCTTCGTGTTTTTATCCTGTGCTGATATGAGACTTGCAGGCAAAGCTTCCCATTTCCTTCACCCCTAATCTTTACTTGCTCTCTAACAGGACAGGTTTCATGTAGGGTTGATTGATAAAAGGTTCACCATGCATAGGCCCTTATGAAAAGCAAACAGCCAAACAGAAAACAATATGATTACATTTAATGAAGACAATTGAAAATGTCATGGGTTTTGTACTAATTTACAGGTATTGCACCTTAAAGAACAATGTACAGTACGTGTTGGAAGTACTGCTAAAGTATTCTTTTTCAAAAGTGTTCTTTTTTTTCTTTCAAAAAAGCAAAACGCTGGGACTCCGGAGAAGGTAAAAGCTGCAGACAGCTATGGAGAGGGGGTGGGCTACTTTATTCTCCTCCCGTCCTCAGCATTAATTCCAGCTGCTGGGGAAAGCAGCGGGAATTCATTAATGAATAATACACCTTTATCATAATTTCTTATGTAACCCCGGTCTCTTTTCAGCTCCAGAGACCCCCACGTAGCGCTCTGAGGCTCTGCGGCACACCTGGCTAGCGGGGGCCGCCATGACAGGTTACGCGAGCGTGCGCGTTGTCGCGCAGGCGCAGTAAGGTTAGCGCACGCGGTCCCAATGCTAAAGAGGTCCTGAGTGGACTACAATTCCCAGCAGCCTCGGGAGATTGCCCTTTCACCCACATCACATGCAGCCAGCCAGCAAATAGGGTTTTGCAGCTTCTCCTGTGGAGGAAGGCTACAATGTTGCGGGGACCACGTTTGGCAGTTGGAGCTGAGAGCAGGAAGGGGAAGGAAGCGTGTAGGGAGCAAGTGGCTCCTACACCAGGTAAGGTAGTCCCCCAGATCCCAGGCAGGCCCCAATCCCCACCAGGGTAGTGGGTAGGTACTGAGGGACGGCCCCTAGGTTACGGACCATGCCCTTAGGTGTGAGTGTGCAGTCTTGTCAGTGTCACGGCTGGCAGTGCTGTGAGCGCTGACAAGTAGGCACAGTGTGTCTGTGCAGTGCGGTTGCTGCAGGTACCAGGTTGGTTGCAGTGGGTTGCTGCAGGTACGGTGTGAGTGCAGTGGGTTGCTGCAGGTACCGGTTGAGTGCAGTGCGGTTGCTGCAGGTACCGGTTGAGTGCAGTGTGTTTGCTGCAGGTATAGGTTGAGTTAGTCAGAGGGGATCCGGGAGGTGAAGGGAGAGGTAGAGTGGGTGCAGGGGGTCAGTGACCCACCTGCATAGGACAGGCTACCCCGTAGGCCCCTAGGAGTGTTCCCTGAAGTCACCGAAGGTTGCTGTGCTGCAGGGACGGCCATAGTGATAGCGAGCATCACCCCTTACTGTGTAGACAGCTAGGGACAAAGAGACAAGCGTGCAGAGCAGGTTTGCTGGCGAGTCGTCTGGGACCAGACGGCTGGACAATGAGACCCAGGAGGCAGACCGCTGATTCATCTGACCCTTTGCGAAGAGGTACCGGTCACCGCCGTGACCGGAAGGTACTATAACATCAAGTGCACCAACACCGGTCAACAGGCACTGATCCCGCCTTAGGCATAACTCTTTAGGAACACTGAGCGAGTGGTTAAAGAACTGAGCCTTTACCAATAGTACTATACATGGACACGGTGTGTGGGGCACACGGTGAGGGGACGGAGACGTTACTCCTGATGAGTGGAAGAGCCACTAAGGTTATAGGGGGTTATGCACTAAGCAGTGATAAGTGCTTTTAAGTGAGATAAAAAGCCATTATAGCGTGATACTGTCTGCTGTGAGATTCACAAAGCAGTGATAAGTGCTTTTACGTGAGATAAATGCCTTTATAGCGCGATTCTGCCTTTTGTGAATCTCACAAAGCAGTGATAAGTGCTTTTAAGTAGCCATTATAGCGCGATACTGCAGTGTTATCACTGCTTTGTGAATCTCACAGCAGACAGTATCACGCTACAAAGGCAGTTATCTCACTTAAAAGCACTTATCACTGCTTTGTGCATAGCACCCAGAAAACCCACTTATCACTGCTTAGTGCATAACCCCCATACCGTTATAGTATAAGGTTATATGTGTTGGGTTATATTGCTATAAGATAGAGTGATAAGTTACCGTGCATTATCTTATAGTAAAACTGGTTGCATCATATATGTGTGTTGTTGTATTTCTTGCCCAGGGGAATCTCACATCACAGGGATCCTGGGTAAGTGGAGGCGCTGCGCTACGTAAGTGTATAAGTGTTACCCCAGGCTCCCAGCTAGCGGAGGCTCAGATCTCCTGGAGCCGCAGGTGTTGTACAGTGACCAGTATTTCCTTTGGGAGGGTTCAGAAAAAGGGCTACACTTAAAAGACTTTTTCTTCTACAGATGTACTGTAAAACTGTGGCTAAACCCCGAATCTTCACTGATTAGGGATCAGGGGGTTCACCTCTAACTGAGGAGCAAGCTGCCCCAAGCTTCAAAGAATGAAACGGAATTTAGATTATTTTCCCTCCTACAAATCACAAAAAATAGCTTGGGCTAAAAAGTATGAATCAAATGTGTTCTATTTTTTTGATTTTCATTTATATTTTCTAGAAAAGTAAAATAGTTTGTGGTGGCTTTTTATAAATGTACACATCATCAATACCCTCATGGAAAATTGCATAATATTGATGTTTCATTTTTTAAGCAGCAAATCTTCGTTTCCATGGCTCTTTCTTTTAAAATTATTCTATAGGATATGCAAATAAAAATACCATTTGTGATGCATTTGCATGTCTCATACAGGTCTGCAAACCTGTCTTTCTCCAGTATCTCTGAACATACAATGCTTCAACTGCAGCCAGGGATTCTGGGTAATGACATGCAAATGAGCACTTACAGTGTGACGCTCTTTACTTCTTATCCATTTTAACATGGAACCTGATAAGCTTATGCCCATCATATTACACAGATTTCCAGCATAGCTAGTAAACCTACTCACATGCAGCTGTATTTAAATTGTGGGTCTCGTCAATGTGAGGTTGGTTGTTGGCTATGCTTTGTGAAGCTTGTAAATGGGTAAAACCAGATATTAAAAATGTATGGTGGGTAAAAAAAAAGTATCAAAAACCTTCCACCATACAGTTTACAGAAAATAACAATACCACTTGTGGGTATCTTAGTATGTCTCAGACAGGTCTGCAACCCTATATTTTCACATTGTTGCTTAGTAAACAATGCTTCCAATGCAGTCAGGGATTCTGGTTAATGACATGCAAATGAGCACTCACAGGGAGTAAGTCTTTACATCTTATCCATTTTAACATGGGCCCCTATAGGCCTATGCCTGCTGCATTAAATAGCTTTTCAGCTTTTAATGCTAGAGACCAAGCAATATATTACATGTGTTTTTTTTTAAATCAATCAGTTCTGTACTATGAGAAAATATTTGTAGCATTTTTTTTAAACAACTTTGAATTACATTTGAAATGTATTATAATGTAACAAGCATTTTTAGTTTCTATAGCAACCATTTACAAAGTCACATTCCCTTCCGCTTCTGAAAAAGTCTCTGGCACACCCATTTGTGAGCCCTGCCCTCTCTCTAGCAGTGCACCAATTGTATCGAGTGACTACCTGGTCACATGATCTTCCCCACAGAACTTTGCATTTTTGGTACTCTTCTGCTGCACTGACAGCTATTTAGTGAACCCCTGAGCAGAATCTTCACCGATCGATCACAGACGAATGGATCGATTGTATTGATGCACATATTAAAGGGGGGGGGGATAGCATCTTGGACTGCTGCTTTAAAGGATAAGGCAAATTCATGAGCACGTACATGTAGTATTGCTATAGAATATAGAAAAATCACTGTTAGTATAACATTTTGATGAAATTTGTCAGAATTAACATGAATAACATCTCCAAATATCAAGAAAATTGTTTGCTCAAATATGTTTACATACATATCAGAAACCCACATGTACTGTAGCAGGACTTTCTGTCTCCGGAGCAGCAGCTCAAAGAGCTGAAAGCTGCAGCTCCAGAGATGGTGCTGCTGCGACATCGCTGCGGAGTGTCCATGCTTCAGAATGATACCTCAAGCAGCGATAATCCTCCGGCACCGGGGCAGTCATGCTCCGGTACAGAGAATAACAAGACTTGCTACTGTACATCTGTACCTTTTAGATAAATCACAAAATCGAATGTTAAAGTAAGATGAAATACTTTTTTGTTTGGAACTACATGTAGCCAGGTCTCCCCAGCGCTACCGCACCCCCCTCACCTGACTGCCGATCGCGGGGGCCGCCGCGTCCAATGGCGGCTCCGTTCGGCAGTGGCAGGGGAGAGAGCGGTCAGGTCCCGGCTCGGGGGTTGCCGGGGACGCGTGCGGCCGGTTGCCAAGGCCGCACGCGCATCTCAGGGCTCCCGGCGCTCCCGGAGCCGGGCGGATAGGGCGCCGCCATTGCGCTTCAACTCGCGCATGCGCAATGAGTCCCCGGCGGCCCAGTTAGCTCGCGCATGCGCAGGGAGGCTGCGAGAGACAGGGCAGAGTCGCGCATGCGCAGGGAGGCTGCGAGAGGCAGGGAGCAGTTGCGTGACGGCAGGGAAGGCGCAGGAGAGTCGCGCGAGAGTAGGGGAAGTTAGTGAGAGGTTGCGGCGGCCATTACAGGTTTGTGTAGGCAGAGGGAAGGCACGCACGCGGCCTCAATGTTATTGTAGGGGCCTCGGGATTACAATTCCCATGAGGCATAGCGAGGCAGGCACCAGGTGCTTTATAGGAGCCAATAGGGCTGTAGGACTGCCCGGGAGGGAGAATAGATACATTTCCCGGGCTTTGGTCACGTCAGTTGGAGCAGTGGAGCTGAAGGGGAAGGAAGGATGCAGGGAGTGAGTGCAGCTCCTGCATCCTGATAGGTACCCTCACCCTCCAGGTAGGCCCCAACTCCCCACCAGGTTAGTGGGTAACTGATAAGGGACGGCCCTAGATAGGGAGGTCGCCCTTAGTGTATGTAAGGTGCAGGTTTGGCAGTGCCACAGCGGGTAGTGCTGTGCGCACTGGCAAATAGGCACAGTGTGTGCAGTGTGTTTGCTGCGGGTTCCAGGTTGCTGTGTATGAGTGTTGCATGTTGACGCTGCGTGTACTGAGTGCAGTGTGTGTGCAGCGTGTGTTACTGTCTGCAGGCTGACTGTGAGAACTGTGTCGGCTGCAGGCGTGTTAGTGTTACAATTAGTGAGTTAGGAGCTAGAGGTTAGGGAGGTTTCTGGACTTGGGGTAGTAGGGGAGGGGGGTAGGTTATTAACCCCGCAGGCCCTAGGAGTTTCCCCCAAGTCACCTCAGGTTGCGGTACATCAGGGACAGTCCCTAGGTTAGGGACCCTGTCATGTAGTGCCAAGGTTAGATAGGGATCAGCGTATGCTGCAGTTCCCATAAGGCGACTTGGGCTCAAGTCGGTGTTCAAAGATAAAGACTATCTCCCGGGTGGGATCACCCCTGGCGGACCCCAAGCAAAGATTTACAGCACCGGATCAGACGGGATCCAGGTCGACAGATCCTTTGAGAAGTAGTTGCAGGCCCGAGTGCAGGAGCACTCGGCAGGTACTCTACAAGTGCACCAACAGATCATAACATTCTATTAACACATAGTGGCAGCGCTGACCACGGGACAAGGGTTGGGCTGTGGGCACCGTGTGGGGATGTTATACTGTTGTGATGGTACTAGAGATGATGTAATAGTTGTCCTTATTCGTGTTTGTTCATTCAGTAAACCTGTTATCCCTAATACTGGTGTATCTGGTTTCTGAGTGGGTTCCTATGTTAGGGTCATTCTACATTACCCTAGAATCCTACATAGGTGGAGGCGCTGAAAGAAGATTCGTTCCAGAGGATTCACCCCAGGCTCTCATTAGCGGAGGCTCAGACCTCCTGTGAGCCTGACAGGTATACGCACCACACCGGTAACACCGCATGTTCTACTCACCCACACTATATATGAGATTGGGTGGGGTGGAATACCCGTTACATACAGAAAAATGGATGCACACAACTTACTGTACCTGTCATGTTACAGTACACAATGTATGGCTTCAGGGGTCCACTTCCATCAGAATCCACAAAGAACAATCCAGATGTGTTCCCTTTGTGCTTGTAGGCTTCACATGATTGCTCATAAATACCTGGGGCGGGGGGGAAGGTAAGAACTTTAATTATGAATCTGAAATAGATATTCTTTGAAATTGTCAAGCACTTTGGGAAAAATAATCTATTGATTTTATTCACAAATGCATAGTACTTACAGATGAATTGTATGTTGTAAAAAAAAAATATTAATAAAATAATGAGGCAATTTGGTGCAACTTCACACATTTCATACAAGTTCGGGCTTGCCTTTTGGGTATTTTGTAGCTTGCCTTTTTGGGATTCGTGTCAGGGTAGAAATGTGCAAACCAGAGCCCATTCAGTTCTCAGTTTACTTTTGTTCTAATTTTTATAGGCAAAAATCACAACACTTTAAAATAATGTCAACGGGCATTTTATACTATGTCACAGAGCGTCTCTCTCTCTCTCTCTCTCTCTCTCTCTCTCTCTCTCTCTCTCTCTCTCTCTCTCTCTCTCTCTCTCTCTCTCTCTCTCTCTCTCTCTCTCTCTCTCTCTCTCTCTCTCTCTCATTCTCTCTTTGGTTAATAACTTCAAGTTTGGATGTCTGGCACAATAGTAACAGTATTAATGTAACAGTATTAATTTTGGCCAGGTTCATTTACAAACAATTAACTTTGTAATATGATTTATGACACAAAACAGAGTTTCCACTATTTTGATAACTTTTAAAATTGTCGCTTCATTCGTGGGTTAGTTCATCAGGAACCATCTTGATTGTAAACAACATATTTAATATGTAAAAAATATTCAAGAATATATGTAAAAAAAATGTTTTACTTACTATAATGACATGTAGCTCCCATGTAACCTGTATCTGAACAGTTACAGTAAAAATCATTCCATGTTTGTGAACATTCCCCTCCATGTTCACAGAAGTTAGGGAAACATCTGAAAAAGGGGATTCCTTTACCATATATTCAATGTTTTATTTTAAATGCTCATTTATAACAATGTCGATTATCATAACTGCAGCACACAATACATGTACTGTACAATATACTGTATTATTCAAGGGGGGACTATTAAAACAAATACATTAATATTAACTTAGGATTTTTTTTTATGATCGTTATAAGAATAAAAGACATTATTGACATGTAAAATATAGTGTCCTTCACCTAGTTCACTGTTGGAGGGATCTGAAATTCTGTTATTATCGAACTTAAGGATTTCTAGATGTTAAATTATGCAAACTAACATTTTTACAAAGTACTGCATGCACTAAAAGTATACAGTATGCACATATGTAAGAGTCCTTTCAACAATAAAGGCACTTTTATAAGTAGATTGGGACTAATTTGCAATAACAATAAAATAATAATAATAATAACAAAAAATAATCCATAATAGAAGAAAATACTGATTATATGTCATTAATAGATGTAGCATAAATTCTGATATTCTTGAAATTTGAAGAAGAAAAGGTAATTAACAACCATTCTATTGCTCTTACTTGTATGTATCAACCTGACATATAATAATTAACTAAATTAGAATCCTGCTAAAGCAAGATCTGTATAAAAATAATAATATGCCATTTCTTTGACAACATGGTTAATACTAGATCAGACATGGTGGTTAATTGCTAACAGAAATACATATTATGGAAATTTTGAACATTTATATATTAACTAAGTTTCTTCTTTCTTATTGCTTCTAAACGCACATGGAATCCCTTATTATTGTTCTGTTAGGAAATGATACCAGGGCCGGCGTAGGTATTGGCCATGGTTGGCGCAAAAGCCGTGGAACCCTCCTGACGGGTGAAGGTGGCTAATTGCTGGGACACCGTGAACAGCTGATCTTTAAGGAATTGATGGCGAATTCGGCCCATGGTAGAAGATTCACCCAGTTATCTTGGGTGTCGGAAATGAAGCACCTCAGATACTGTTCGAGAGTTTGGTTCATCCTTTCAGTTTGTCCGTTGGTTTGTGGATGATATCCAGAGGAGAACAAGAGGGAGATACCCAATCTTTGAGAGAAAGCTCGCCAGAATTTCGGGATGAACTGGGATCCCCGGTCTGAGACGATAGAAATGGGAACTCCATGCAGCCTAAAGATTTCTTTGGAGAAGACATCTGCCAAGGTAGCCGAGTTAGGAAGACCCTTGAGGGGAACAAAATGAGCCTGCTTTGAAAATCTATCAACTACGACCAAGATAGTCTTCATCCCTTTGGACACTGGCAGTTCAACGATAAAGTCCATTGAAATGTGTTTCCATGGTTGTTCCGGGATGGGAAGGGGTAGCAGAAGTCCAGATGGCTTATGATGGAGGGTTTTACTCTGGGCACAAACCGGACAGGCGGACGTAAAATTGAAGATATCTTGATTCATCTTGGGCCTGGATGACCAACTGCTCTGGAGGAATGACCCCAAAGTAAGACTTTATGGCGGAAGCGTGGAGCCACATAGAGACGTCCTTCTGGTACCCTGAACTGCTGGGGACATGAGCTTGTGCCTTGTGGATCTCATCCAATACATCAAAGTTGTTAGCTGAGATAATGCACTTGGCCGGGAGAATAGGTTCAGAGATTTCCTTAGCCTCGGTCTCCGAGGCAAACTGATGAGAAAGGGCATCCGCTTTAACATTTTTGGTACCAGGGATGTAAGAGATGGTGTAGTTGAAGCAGGAAAAGAAGAGTGACCAGCGAGCCTGGCGGGAGCCCAAGCGACGAGCACCCTCAATATATAACAGATTTTTGTGGTCCGTGAGAATGGCGATTGGTTCCTTGGAACCCTATAAAAGATGTCTCCATTCCTGGAGAGCCAACTTAATGGCCAAAAGTTCACGATTACCGACATCATAATTCTTTTCTGCTGCTGAAAATTTCCGTGAAAAAAAAACACAAGGATGGAGTTTCTCTTGGGGAGAAGTCCTCTGGGACAGGACTGCGCCAGCTCCTACGTCTGAGGCGTCAACCTCCAATGTAAAGGGGAGGGCGGTGTCCGGATGACGCAGGATGGGGGCAGACATGAACGCCTTCTTGAGAGTCTCAAAAGCTGTGATGGCGCCTGGTGACCAGGATGTGACATCGGCGCCCTTTTTGGTCAAGGCGGTGATGGGAAGAGCAATGGAAGAAATTTTTTTGATAAATTTCCTGTAATAATTAGCAATGCCAAGAAAACGTTGCACCGCTTTGAGCGAATTAGGGAGTGGCCAATCGAGGACCGCCTTCAACTCTCTGGATCCATGGAGAAACCTTGGCTGGAGATGATATAGCCAAGGAAGGCCGTGGATGCCTGGTGAAACAAACACTTTTCCATCTTGGCGTAAAGGCGGTTGGAACGCAGCGGAGAGCACAAGTTTGGTCTGTTGAATATGTTCCTCCAGATTTTTAGAAAAAATAAGGATGTCGTCTAGATAAACAATGACAAAGGTTCCCAAAACGTCACGGAAGATGTCGTTCATAAATTCCTGATACACGGCCGGGGCGTTACACAACCCAACGTGTGTTAAATGCAGTTTTCCACTCGTCTCCCTCCCTTATGCGAATGAGATTATAGGCCCCCCTTAAGTCAAGTTTTGAAAAAATAGAAGCCCCTTGGAGACGATCGAACAGTTCAGAAATGAGCAGAAGCGGATATCTGTTTTTCACCGTGATCTTATTGAGTCCGCGGAAATCTATACAAGGCCTTAGAGATCCATCCTTCTTCTACACAAAAAAAAAACCCAGTGGAACCCTCCTGACGGGTGAAGGTGGCTAATTGCTGGGACACCGTGGACAGCTGATCGCTAACAAAGCGTAAGGCCTATATGGTAATACTTGTACCCACCTCAGGGGGGTCTGCGTTTGTTTGGCTCTGCATAATATCACGCCTGTATGCCCGCAGACCAAGCTAGACCCCAGTACTGAGGTGGGAACGGTATGATACCACACACCCACAGCAGTGGGAGCAAGCCCGGAGTGTGGTATAGCGTTGCCGGGCCTGTTGGAAGAGTTGTTAGAGTATACTTGCAATGCTTGGGGAGTGTCCATAAGAATAGTCGTGTCCGTTAGCCAATGTCCAGGGATCCAGAGGGTAGAGTCGTCAGAGGGCAAGCCAGGTCCTAGGAAGCCAGAGGTCAGCGAAGTCGTACGTGTAGCAGAGTTCAAGGGATACCAGAGAGCAGAGTAGTCCAGGGTCAGCAGGGGTCAAAGCCAGGGAAATCCAAAGTATCACAGGAGCAGGTAATAACAGGAGCACAGAGGGAGCACAGCATAGGTCAGGTACACACAGGGAAACAGGAACTATGCAGAGCGAGGGAGAGGTGGACAGACAGGGATTATAAAGGAACTTGCACCAATGACAGAGAGGGGAGGAGTAGAGAGAGAAGTGGGAGAAGCTTGAGATAGGTCAGGGGAAGAAGAGGAGGAGACAGAAGGGGCAGTCAGGGGAATGGCCTGTACAGCTTGGGAGGCGGAGACAGGGGAAAGTTGATAAGAAGCGTCTGTGCGCGCAACACCTGTAAGCTGGGGATGCGCGCGCACAGGTTGCAACACAGACGCGGCCCGCACTGAGCAGGGGAAGACCGCAGGAGGAGGACGGAGCCAAGAGGAGGGGAACGCACGCGAGGCCCGTGCCCGCGCGATGGCCAGCAAGGGCAGGGAGAAGCATGCACGCGCGTCCTCCGTGGGCTGAGGGGACGCGCGTACCGGACGCGTCACCAGGCGCGCAGAGCGCCGTGCCATGGGCACCACGCGAGGAGGAGGCAACGGGACGGATGGCACCACAGGGGAAGGTAACGGAGCTACCACGGGGGAGATGGAGCGGGGAGGATCAAGGCAAGGGTTAAAGGAGCGCGTGGGTATGCGGGACCTGCGGGGGACGCGCTGCGGTAAGGGGAGAGAGGTAGAAAGTGAAGGAGAGGAGTGAGAAGGAATAGAAAGGTTGACAGGAGATGGGAGAGAAGGACAAGGAATCTCTTGAGTCGTCACAAATGTACTCCTAACTACAGTATAAAGTTTTAGTGGAACTGAATATAAAACTAATGTCACATAGTAAATAATGTTGTAATTCATTAGCAGAAGCAGCAGGCACTTTAGGGCAAACAAAGATGATTAAAGCATCTGTATTTTACATGTTTTTTATTCTATTGTTGCATATCTAAACCATCAGATAACACAAAAGTAGTAGATGAGGAAGAAAAAAGACATATGTCCATCAAGTTCAACCTATGTTAAATTCAGACGACAAATACTTTATCCTATATTTGTATTTACAGTATTTTGATCCAGATGCAAAAAAAAAAAAACCTCAGTGAAACATTGAATGTTAGTGCTGCAGCTTTGATTCTCTACAGTGCTAATCGCAGTTCCTTAGGGGTAAAAAGTTATTTTAATGTTACCAACAAAATCAGGAGTAGCCGTGCATATCTCTAAAAATCTAAAGCCATCTGCTTACCATAAACTGATATTCTGTTGTAATATAGAAAAATCTAGTTAATCCTTTTACTGTGTTATTATATAAGAGTTGCTCATAATTAATGGTCCACAACACATTTTTTTTTTTTAAATAGGGGAAACTGGAACATTCTGTACAAACAAAGCAGCTCACTTTTGGATAAATCTGGGTTAAATTGGACCTTGAATATTGCATTAAAACAAAAAGCATCTTAAAAAGATTTAATTTATTGAAAGGAAACTTAAATGTCTCTAAGGTACAATATAAAACTGTGATGAAGATGTACTATTACCAAATTGAATGATAATAAAGCTAAAAATATACAGTAGGTATTCATTATTTTCACTTAGGGCCCTCTTCAATATACTAAAAAAATGTAAAAGAAATTCTGAATCCCTTTTTATTCTAATTAAACAAAAGGTGGAATATACAAAATGGGTTATTTTTTCAGTAGAATGGAAAATAACGAAGGAGGACACGCCCCCTGATGGTGAATGGCAGCTTAGAGTGAGAGCTCCATTCCCCCCGGTGCATTATAGTGAAAAATAACAGTTAAAACGCTATCGTTTCCATACTAAAGATAAGCGCAACATACATCAACCTACAAGGATGGCTTCTACCAAAGCGGTTCGCAGAAAAACGCAGCCAGTATCTACATATTTTCAAAGTAAAGGTACAGCTAAGGCCGGGACTCCTGATTCCCCTGTGCAGCTGCCAGCAGCAGACCCTGATATGGACACCCCCGCAGAGGAGCAGGATGACATGGCATTGATGCGGAGGAAAGACATGAAGGAGTTTTGCTCCAACATGCAAAAGTTCTTCAAGGCAGAGCTCTGGGCATTAAGGAAAGATGTGGATGCCCTGGGGGAGCGTACCGATACCCTGGAGTCTAGGGCAGAAGAGAACACCAGCGCCATATCCCAGACACAAACACAAGTGTCCACCCTTAAAGATCAAATCAGAATCCTGGAAGACAAGATCGAGGACGGGGAGAACCGCGATCGATGCTGCAATGTCCGCCTGCGCGGGGTGCCAGAATCGGTCACAGACCCGGAGGACTTCGCCACTAAGTGGCTGGAGCATCTGTTCCCAGATCTGACAGAAAGGGACTTAATGCTGGACAGGTGCCATAGGGCACTCAGAGGAAGACCGCAGCAGGGAGACCCCCCCCCCCCAGAGACATCGTTATGCGTTTCCACTGCTACCGGACAAATGAACAAACATGCAGAATCGCCAGAGAGATGAAAACAGTGGAGTTTGAACGCATCAAATTCCAAGTATATCAAGATCTGTCCCCCGCTACCCTGGCAAAAAGAAAGGCAATGACCCCCATAACCAGAGCGCTCCGGGACAACGAGGTGCGCTACAGGTGGTTGTTCCCATGTGCAGTTCTGGTTGTGAAAAACGGTGTTGCACACACACTAAAACATGTGGAAGATGGAGAGGGATTCCTTCGTAGGGTCCTGGGCTCCCCGCAAAGCCCCCCTCACCTGGTAGCTGCTGAAGATGGCGCCCCCTCAACCTCATGGCGCGCAGCTGGGAGCTCACGATCCGCAGCTGGAGTTGTGGAGGATTCGCCGAGCACCACATAAACTCTGCTCTACCACCCCGATAAATAACTACATTCTCCCCCAAACTCCCCAGCAGGATCCTCTAGATGGCCCTACCCAAGGGGTGCTTGTCCGGGAGCCCCCATCGACCCCCCCACGGGGATCAAGAAACCTTTTAGCCCCCACAGATCTACTCACTTTTTTCGCGGGGCGGCCATCTTCTCCTGCCCCTACCCCGAGGCGAGCGGGAGCAGCCCAGTTCTTCGCGGGCTGCCTCAGTGACGTCACTGGCTCCCGCGAGACTAGAACCAGGACGCATGCGTAGAGGGACGCAGGGGCGACGGCACTGGTCGATGACGTAGCCGAACCCCTAGATGGCGCCAGCAGGACCATGCCAGCATCCGAACCCCCCCTCTGGGACCCAGATATGCCCCCGAACCGGCGAGACCCAGCAACTGGACACACCGGGCAGTGCACCCGGCGATGGGACACGTCCAGAGACAACAGAGGCGGTATGGTGACGTCAGGGAGGGCGGGATAATGACGTCAGGGTGGACCGGAGCGCAAGAAGAGATGGGACCCGCAGCAAGGGAGCCCTTCCGAGCCGGTCTCGGTCCCCTTTGGCTGCGCAGATGACTGCACGCGGTGACGCATCGGCCACTGGGGGATACAGGAGATCTGTGTCCCGGCACGTCGCGGTGTAGCTGAGGACCGGGAGGGGGGGGGGGGGGGAGTGTGGAGGGGCGAGGTAACACGGATGCCTATCTGTATATGTGTCTGGGTGTCTGGATGCCTGTGTGTGTGTGCGTGAGTGCCTGCCTCTGTCTGTGTGTGTGCATGTGTATGTGTATAGGTATGAATGACTGCTTGCCTATGTGGGTGTGGGTGTGTCCCCCCCCCCCTTTTTTTTTTTTTTCTTCCTCTTGGTTCAATGTTTGTCTACCGGTTTGTCCGTCCGTATGGTTGATTGTTTGTCGGTCTCCACGTTTGTTTGTCTACCCATGTAGTTGTCTATCTGTCTATGTATACGTCGTCTGGATGAGTAGGGTCTCAGACGGTTAGCCGATTGGGAAGTTATTGACTAGGGGACAGAGAATGTACACCTGATCCCCCCCGATTAGAAGGGGGGTATGACACCGTAATATGGACTCTGACTGCAAGCCATGTCTTGATACCCCTTTAGGCTCACCAGTCTGACCACAAGTTGAAGTTCTATTCCACTGATATTAGTAGAGTTATATTTCCGGATACAAGGAGAATCACCATGACATAATGTATCGTGTAATGTATTGTACTGTATACTATTATAAACCAATAAAATTAAGTTACAAAAAAAAAAAGAATGGAAAATAACATTGAAAGGGACTGGTTACGCCATAGGAACTATTCACTCTGTTGTCAATAAACTCCAAAGAGGGTTTATTGGATAAACTACTGTATCATAGATTTCCATATCTAGACCAGGGTGCTGAGCTGGCCCAATTTGGTAATCTATATGATATTTGCCACATAAAAAACCTAATTGGAAACACTGAACTAGAAAAAAAAACAAACAAAAAAAACAGTTTTATTAATAACTCCATAGTATTGAAAGCATGCATTAATGTCCTCTATTGTAACTAAAGGGTCAATAATCCAATCTACTGTATCTACAGTGCCCATCATCACAAATATCCATTTCCATGCAATGTCTTACTAACTACTATGGCATACAAGGGGTAAACACCCCAAATGCCCCAAGGGGCCTGAAAACTTTCCCTAGGACATCTACCCCCATTACCCTACCGTATTACTTCCAACCTCAACACACCTAACCACCCCTCCATGTAACTATGGCTACTTGCATGTTACCCAAACATAGCTAATACTTATTGCTCAGTAGACCATTGCACCACATATAAAACACCAATGAACCCAAATAATACAATTAATTGGAGAAAACATCTGACATGATTTGTAGGAGATGTGAACACGTGCTAAAGTAACCAATCTGGTTAATTTGACATGTTGCCCTCCAACAAGTAATATGCAATGGCAACAGGGCCTATTTTATATCAGGCTTGCACCCTCACATGACACTGTAGTTGACAGCCGAGGGAGTATGTTGTATAATACATTCTATAGTAGTTGAGGTTGAAAAAAAAAAAAAAAAGAGGCAGCCACTGGTATTCGACCACATCACGTTCCAAACTAAAGGCCAATTAGCTGAAAACCCAGTGAGATGGTCCACAGCAGACTTAATGGCCCATCTGATTAACCCAGCGGTAGTCCCCGCATTTGAATGGGACTCGCACTGTGTGATCCTACCGCTTTCTACCTGTCTGTAAGGGACACGTAGTAAGAGATAGTCACTCCATGCGCGTCTTACAGGCGATCGCGGGGCTTTTATTTTATTTGAATAATACAGTATTGTAGAAGGGGGTCTCTAGAGCTGAACCGCATTGATTTCAGGTCTGTGTACCCCCTGTTTCCCAATAATGGGGTGCCAGTATCCTGGTGGCCATGTTTAAATTCTGCCGCGTCATGGCCCACGTGATCAGGGGTTTTAAACCAAGCAGAGGGACACAGGCACCCCATAACGTGGCCTGTAACTCAGGAATCAGGGGGTCCCGGACCTGAAATCAATGCGGTTCAGTTCCGGAGACCCCCTGCTACAATACCGTAATATTAAAATAAACTAAAAGCAGCTTAATTACCTTAGCGGCTAACCGCTAAGACAATGAAAGGGTTAAGCAAAACGACCTGGTTTATTGGGGAAAGAGGGGGTAAGTGAAGAGGTAATTGCCCCAGGGTGGGTGTTTAGGTCTACCAGGTAGGTTGTGGGGGGTTAACCCCTTCATTACCTTAACGGTAGTAACCGCTATGGTAATGGAAGGGTTATCACCTCGCAATGCCCACCCAAGAGGCCTAACTACCCACCCTGGGGCAACTATCCCATTCACTCAACCCCTCTACCCCAATAAACATTACAATACAAACATCAATAACATACATTGAACACTCCCCCAAGCCCCCCCCCCCCCCCCCCCCCCCCCCCCCACTCCCCAATACATACAGTACAGTAATGGGCAAAATCCCTATTATCCACATCTGGATAATAGCTCAGTTGCCCATTAAAAAAAAACATAACCAACACATTAACCAGTCAGCATATAGTAAATTAGCGTTTTACTTACCCCTTACATCCTCATCCTCCTTCTCTTCCTCTTCTTCAGTGGGCACCAACAAAAATAAAAAAAATAACTACTAGGTACAAACCCCTTAATCACCTTAGCGGTTATTAACCACTATGGTAATTAAGGGGTTAACCCCCTCCCGCTACCCACCAGGGAGACCTAACCACCCTCCCCAGGGCTCTTACCCCCACCTCCTTTACCCATTGATTGGCATAGTGGCACAACCATGACCTATGGGCACGGGTTGCCACTATGCCAGTCAATATGCAGCCTGCTTACAAATCCCAAAAAAAACCACCAAATTTATGACATAACATTTTAAACAAAAAAAATGCCAATAAACCAATTGATTGGCACAGTGTCACACCCATGCCCTATGGGCATGAGTTGCCACTATGCCAGTCAATATGCAACCTGCTATCTAAAAAACAAGCCTCAAATTAAAAACACATTAAATTTCAATCCAATTTTTTTTATATTGAGTTTTTTGGAAGAATAAAAGGAAGGGATATAGAAATAAAGAAATGGAAAGAACGGGGGGGGGGGGTGGAAGGTACCACCAATTTAACACCGGTATCATAAAAAACACAAAAATCCAAAAATACAATGATGCCATACAATCCCAGCTCCAGTTATCACATAGAAGTACCAATTCGGAAAGAGGATAAATAGAGCCCTCCATCCACCATGAATAAACCGTTAACCTGTTCCCCCTAGAATTCCAGGGTTCCCAGACCTTTTGGAATTTTCTTGAATTATGTCTAATGTAAACTGTTAATCTTTCCATCGAATGCACCTCATTTATTCTCAAAATAATCTCTCTCCTGGAAGGGGGTATGCTCTTTTTCCAGGTCCCAGCTGTTGCGCATCTAGCCGTGGTAAGGATATGTGACAATAATTTAGATTTTCGTATACATTATCTAGTGATTTACCCAAAACCATTGTAATCGGGTCTAGGGGAATCCTAATCCCAAAAGTCTCTCACACTAGGTTCTGAACTACTCCCCAGAACCTCTGTATTTTGGGGCAGAACCACCAAATATGGGCCATATAGCCAACACCCTCACAACCCCTCCAACAGAGATTCGTGGTCTCTGGATAAATCTGCCTCAACCTCTGGGGCGTCCTTTATAAATATTTTCTTTAGATATTGTGCATAATGATGTGTTCATTGCATTGATCCAGATAGTTTGCCAGGCCTCACAAGGAATCTACACATGAAAATCTTGGGCCCATTGATCTATATACCAATGTGTGCAAGAGCTTTAAATTCACAGGAGCAAAGAAATGGGTAAATAATTGAGATAAGACCCCACTGATAATGTCTATTTTTGCATAATTCCACAAATACAGTACACTCTGGGAAGGACCCACCTGGGGTTAACTGCCTAAGATAGTGTGAAACTTGTAAAAACTGAACAACTTAGCTCCTGTAAAAGAGTACCTCTGAGAAAAATCACTAAAAGGTAATAATTTACCTCTCTGAAGCATATCCCCCACATATCTAATATCATTAACCTTCCATAAATCAAATATATCTATGGACCAGCTCAGACCAAAGCCCGGATTGTCAAAATAAGGGTATATCTCGAAGGAGCTGAGGCCAATTGGTAATTGGTTTTGGCCTTATATCAAATCTTAATAGACAATTTTATTACTGCTGAGTCAAAAAGGTCTGGTTTGAGACCCTTTTTTGGTTTGTTAATTCATATAAGAGCCGGGAGTGCCCTAGAATGAGTAAATCTATTTTCTATATCTACCGGGATTGACCCTCTTGAGAGTGCCAGCAAACCACCTGTTTCAAATGGATAGATAATATTTCCTGATGTCAGGAACCACCAGACCCCCTCTCTGGGTGCAAGCATAACTGATCTCGTCACTCTTGGTCTTTTGTTACCCCAAATAAATGGCATAATTTGTTCTGTAAATCCCTCAAATATTGGAATAGAGACTGGGAGTGTCTGGAAACAATAAAGCTGTTTCGGGAGAATATTCATCTTAATTGATATAATACGACCTATCCAAGAAATTTGGTAGCCGTTCCAGAGTAGGAGATCCCATTTTAATTTAATGAAAAGTTCTGGGTAATTATTTTTATATAGAGATTGATAGTTTTTTGTGAGGAAAATCCCTAGGTATTTCAATTTCACCTTGTTCCAGTGATAATTGAAATGTAATTTGATTATTTTAACATCACAGTCTGGCAAAGTTAAATTTAAGTCTCTGATTTAGCCGAATTTATTTTATAACCCGAGAACAGACCAAACCTAGAAAGCTCATCTTGTAAATTGGGGAGAGGGCAGGGGGTTGGAAATTGTCAGGATAATATCATCGGCAAAGACAGATAGTTTGAGATTTTCTTGGCCAATTTTAATACCCTGAATATTGAGGGTTTCCCAAATTTTAAATGCGAGCGGCTCTATTGTTAGCGCAAAAAGCAGGGGGGGATAATGGACAACCCTGCCTGGTACCATTACTAATCTTGATTTGGTTTAGTTCCCACCCCCCCTGGCATTTTTAGAGAAGCTGTAGGGGCATCATACAGGGCTTGGACCCCTTTTAAAAAAGGACCGGAGAAAACCAATTTTTTTTTAAAGGATGTGACATCATCTTAAATGATGTGACATCCTTTTACATTTTTTTTAAAAGGATGTGACATAATTTAAGATGATGTCACATCCTTTAAAAAAAATTAAGCAGGCCATTCATTCTGCTGTGGACCATCTTGCAGGGTTTTTTTATGGGAATCTCGCAGTTTTCAATAGATGTGGTTGAATACCAGTAGCTGCAGCTATATGTCCATTGAGTTCAACCAATGTAAAAAGTAGTTCACGGAGATAGTCATCTTATATTTGTATTTACAATATATTGAGGCTGAGGAAGACAACATAAAAAAAAAGATGAAAAATGGTGAAACATTATTCTAGTACTGTATGTCTCATTATGGAAAAAATATATTCCTTCCTGACTTGGTACTGTATATCTCTGTATACATTTCCTTTCTGAAAAAATGTCTAACCTTTATTTTAAAATATGTTGAGGATAGACTTCTGTTTATAAGGACCAAAAAAAAAAAAAAACTTTAAGAAATAGAGGACAAGGGCTTTATGACTTTAATTAAGAGGCTTCAAAATAATTTTGGATCTAGACTGTTATGTACTGTACTAACGGAGATAATTTTTTCTATTTTTTGGGGGTTGCTTATTACTGTTAGGCATTGATCCTTTAAATTAACAGTTTGGAGTAGTTTGAGGGATTCTTCGAGTGGTCTTTTTTTCTCATTAGCACCTTCATATTTATAGTATTAAGCCATAAGATACTTGAAAGCCAATGTACCGTACTTGAATGTACAGATGCAGTGGCCGTTATTTGAACAAATCACTGTGCCATTTTCGTGTGCGCTGCTGTACTCCACGCGACATTAACTCTGCCAATCGCCCCAGGCACACGTGTTTATCACGGTTGCTTTGTTTGAATTTCATGTATTGTGTGCAATTAAATGCAATGAAATTAATTAATTGTAATGTGTGCAGTACTGTGCTACTGTGCTACTGCGTCGATTTCAGGTGTTTAAAAGCCAGAACTAGTGATGTACCGAGTACACGGAATTACCCAGTACCTGGCACATTTCCAGCTACCTGAACATTACCCGGACCCGGCAACTGAGAAGTGGGCCTGGCATCGGGTAATGTCAGGGTAGCTGAAAATAATCACATGATTTACCTGTGGCAGCATCAGAAGTGTCTTCAGCCGGCATGGAACAGCAGACATCCATTCCACAGCACTGCAGCAGGTAAGCAGTGTGTGTGTGAGCCACCGGGGAACTATGTGACCAGAGCAGGAGATGGAGTGTTCCTATTGGACAGCCGTCTGTCCAATAGGAACGCTTCATCTCCTGCTCCGGTCATGTGGTTCCTAGGCGGCTCACAAACACACACACTGCTTCCTGCTGCGGTGCTATGGAATGGATTCCTGCTGTCCCACGCCGGCTGAAGACACGTCTGATGCTGCCACCGCCACAGGACTGCTGCTTTTGTTCTTAGATGTCGGTGCCACCCTGCAGGTAAGTGAAAAAACGGGTAACCGGCTACCCGGCCGGGAAAAACTATTGATTTTGGCCGGGTACCCGTTACCCGTTTTTTTCAAATCTCACTACCCGGTACAACACTAGCCAGACCACCAAAATGACCTTTCTGCACTCATCTGCACTCGCTTCTAAAGGTGGTACGGTTGGAAGAAATCGCGCGCCATCACACGGGTATTCCGAGGTATACACCGCGTGAAGTGTTTCAATAACGGCTGCTGCATCTGTACTCTAGAGGCCATAATTACCAAACAGTGCTGGAAGGTGTATTATGTATTACTGTATCACGTCTTAGTATATCTGGCCCTACAGTATGTGCGTCACTGATAGAACACATTATTATGCATGAGAACTGTAATATTCCTAAATATTACATGATTTCACATGATTATTTATATTTATTATATACCTATTTTATATTATTTCATATCATTCTTTTCCATGCAGTCTTGATTGCCATGTTTAATTTGTATTACCATAGCTAGCAACTATTTGGCTAATAGGGCTGTTAGTCATTTCTACAGAGGTGGAGAGGGTTGTTAGAAGTGTTGGAGTGTGGTAGTGTTAGGGGGGTTGGTGATGGGGTTAATTGTCCCAGGGTGGGAGGGGTTTACACAGACAGTGATATTCCTAAATATTACATGATATACATTTGCATTGATTATATGCCGACTTTATTTTATCTTGTGTAGCCAGGTCACCTGATGGCTACTATTCTGCCCTTGGGCTGGCAGTATACCCTGGTACAATCAGGTTGCCAGTAGTTGGTATGGGGTTTTCCCCCTCTCCTTTGGTACTGCACTTGAGTGACAGCAGGGGGTGGTACATCCTGTTGTAGTTGGGAAAACAGGGTGCCCGCCTCCTGGCTGTACTAAAGGGCAGGACCAACCTAAAGTTAGTAGTGCCTTCCTCCACTTGAGTAAGGCAGGTCACACAGTGGAAAGGCTGAGATTGGGCCTTCTCCAGTCCTCTTCCCTCCAGGGGAGAGTGATTGTGGATCATACCTCGAGAGGTGGGGAAGAGCTAGGATGGCTGCGGGTGCCCTTGGCCTGTAGTGGTGGTCCAGGAACCATCATCCGGCGAATCTTTAGAGACTGTATTGGGCAGATCCTGCCTTGTTACTGCAGAGTATAGTAATAAACCCGTTACTGTCTGCAATATACCTCCTGCCTGGTGCGTGACTTTACTGGGGGAAGAGGTAATATGTTCTACCGTGGGTGATCACCTTCAGTTCCTGGAGCCTACGGCAGATGGAGGTGCTGCACTGCTAAAGATATATGTGGGGTATGAACCCCAGAAGCCTGTTCCTTTGTCCCCACTACCATCGACGGACGATTCAGCCCTCCTGCAGGTATATGCACCATACACCCTGTAATGGCTTCTATCTGCGATCGGGTGGGGGAAACACTGTTACACTTGTATCATTATTTTCATGCAATTATTTTGCGTTTATACAATCTTCAGTGTAGGTCACTAGTAACAAGTACTTTAAGTGAAGATTCCTGCTCTATATTTAAAAGAGTTTATGTGCCCCCCTCTCTCTTTCTCCCTCTCTCCCTCTCTCTCTCCATGTTTTCCAAGAATATTTAAAATTTATATTGAAACATAAATGACATGGGGTATTTGCTCTCCAATATGAGCAATAAATACTCACATGTAAAACATGTGTCTAACCTTTTCTTATCAAAACTGCATGTATATTGAGTATGGGCTTCCGTTTATGTAGAATTAAGAAAAAAATCCATCAGTCACTAGAGGAGAATGCCTTTAAGATTGAGATATATATTTAAAAGAATGCATTTGCATCTCAGTCTCTCTTTTACAGTATAGTCATGTATACAGATAAACTTTATTGATAAGGAGATTATGAGACTAATATAATCACTGTCATGAATAGCACTTCATTTTCTCCTAATTTTAATGAAAGAACACAATCCTGAAAATAAACCTAAACAAAGCATACACTATGAGCTGTGTTTGGCTTAGTTAAAATAACGTTGTATAGTGTCACTTAAATTTATCAAATGTGTCTTTATTGGGCCATTTCAATACAATTAAGAAGAGCTTTCAAGGACAAACTCTTTTTCCTAAGGGCTGGACTGAGGTAAAACAGATTTCTCTGAGTTGAAAAGTTGTTTTAGGGATATAATAAAAGTCAGGAGAGATTTAGTGTAAACATAGGATGAAGAGAAAAAGCAATTTTCAACTATCTTTAAGGTCATAAGGATATTATTGATGTGTTAAGACAGAAAGAGTGTGTTTGGAAGAGTAAAGCAAATAAAACAAGCTTGGCTTAGAAACCTTATATTGGATATAAAGGACCTTATTCACTAAACCATTCTAATAGTTTAACACAAAATAACAATATTGACTTTAATTGTGCTAACATGCTTTCAACTGTACCTGAATGACTAGGGAATGACTCCCACTGGGTGATTTGTATGCACTGTACCATGACGAATACAAATTGATTTTCCTTTAATTTCAGGTCTACATTGTGAAATAAAATCATGCTCAATTCATTTATTATGAAAGATATTATAGTTCTAAAATTAAACTGTTACCCCAAAGAGCCTCACTAAGGTAGACTGTATGTCACTTATGTTCTTACCTTATAGACTTCGGTCATTGGTAATAGTGGTGTTAGCTTTTTGGGTATACTGTGTTTTTAGCTGAAAGGGTGTTCAAATATAATGCACTGTAAAACGCAATTTCAGTCATGTACAGTAACTCTGAACCACTGATTTTACCCAGTTATCTGGATTCATGAAACCAGATAAGTACTGTAGAGGTGGAAGCACTCAAATAATGTAATCAGGAAACCTACTGTAGAAATTACTAGTTCTTGATTTTGCATAGTCTATTACACTATGACCGAAATGATATTTTTGGCATAGACACCATATGTGCATACTTGCGTCCTTAGACTTTTGCATCTTAACCTCATATTCCATAATCAATTCACAAGGATTTTACACTTTCCTAGTGGGGATCTATTCATTAAGGCAATAAAAGAACTACTGTACAATGATGTAGACAGACGTATTATTATTATTATTTTGTAGTTCTTTTTTTTAATGAATCAAGGTTTTTCTCTGTGCTTATGAGCTTGTGATTAGGGCTGTGTCAATAATAGAAGTTAGGTAGGAATTACATGATACACATGTAGCGCTGTTTCCCCCACCCTATGGGAAATGTGACAGCTACTGAGTATGTGTGGTGCTTTACCTGTGATATTCCAGGCAAAAGGTGACACTGTGTGCATGTAATTTGCATGTAATTTCCCAGAATCCCTTGCTGCAGTGGGAGCACTGTATGCTAGGTAATAATGGCTGAAAGGCAGGGTTGCAGACCTGTCTAAGACATGTGAATGTGTTCACAAAAAACGTTGGAATAAATTGTGTATTGCCTAAATACAGGTTTTTTTCTATGCATCTTACACTGAGTGCTGTTCTCTTGGGTTAACAAATTATATATATATATATATATATATATATATATATATATATAGAGTTATTTTGCTTTTTGCCCTTTCATTTGCAAGGCAACGTTCCTCCAAGTACTTTTTGAATACGAGGTTAATCAATTGTATTTTATTTTCTTGCATTGTTCCTTAAAACTCAGAACACATATATAATGTACATACAGTTCAACTAGTCAAGCAGATATGAAGTACAATCACTTAAAGAACTGTAGAAGACTTTTGTTCCTTGTTACATGTCCTTGTAGGTTATGTATTTAGAACCAGAACAGACAATATTAAAGTATGATAAATATACCCTTCTGAGTGGTAGAGAAGTTGAACGGTTACTAACTTAATCACATTTCCTCTAATACATAAACATGTCTGGTTACATAATTAGTGTAATAACCTCTTCAAACCGTTCTAATTTATATTACTAAAAACAAATACAAAACTGGAATTTTTACATATTAGATACATATTGCATAACAATTTTAGTTCTTGAAAATAAAATTGAGCTGGTTATCAACATGGACTTTCTTACCTATCAATGATTCCACATAGATCTATTTTCAGATCGCTGAAATTGCCAAAAATACGCTGCTGTACAGAAATAAGATCTATCACCTTGGTACCCATGGAAATCAGTCTCATGCATCCCAGAAAACCCGTAACAGGACTCACACATTGATAATCGGAACTGTTGTCAGGACAACCTGAAAAGGTAAAATAGAAAAAAGAGACTAATATATGTTTCTATATGTCTTCAATTCATACATTTAATTCTGGATGTGCTGTATTTTTACTTTTGTGGCCAATTACACGATACTGTAAATTACAGATGTAGTCCACTTTATTGCCCCTGTGATCACAAGGCAGCGTGCTTGTGCTCATGCAAGTTTTAACTCGTTATTGTGCAATTTGCAACCAGTTGCAACCTTGTGTGATTTACCTTACATACAATAACAAGTGCAATAACGAATGTTATTTGGATGACAGTTTGGTTAACTTTCAACCTACAAAGGATAAAAGATTAAATTAAATATAAATTGTGTACCTTAACAAAACAAAACAAAATGGACCTGCCCTAACTTGAAAACAGATTTGATGATCACACACAATAGATTATGGACAGGTTGTGTAATAATATGTCATCATTATTAAGGGGGCAAAATAAAAAACAAATATTTAAATTACATACTATATCTTAGGTAAATCAAGAGAGTTAACTGTAATGAATGCTCAGATGATCTATTCTAAGATGAAAACTAGATTTACACCTCTAACCTTTGTTATGCGGCTTTGTATTGGGAACCCTTTCCCTGGATTCTTTTACATTTATGGCCCACTTTATTTGATGATGAAAATCAAAACTGTACATGCTAATATCTCAGTATAAATAAAAAGCGATAAACATGTACAAAAACTGCCAAAACGAAATAATAAATAAATGACCCATTATGCGAGTGGTAATCAACCTATGCCACTGTGCAACTACTATAGAAAATTGAAGGGACATGAGCGAAGAGAAAAAATAAACAACCAATTAAGTTATCATATACAGTATAAATAGATTTACAGTCATTTTAATTGGACAAAATATGTCAATAATCTCAAAATAGAAAAAATCATAAACCAAGCATCAATACATATAAAAAGTCAACAAACAGGGCATAGAAAAGATATGCCAAAAAATAGACCTACATTAGGAGCTGGATTTTATTTATGGTCTGGAATAAATGCTATGAGGAGTTTGAAGAGGTATCAAGGATTTGCAATGAATTCCATGTGTTGTAACTGGAAAACTATGTTTAAATGTTTAATATTGTTCTGTTTTTTGAGGAAGTCATTTTCTGGGTTTGTACATGATCATAGTTGAGCTTATTGTTGTAGATTATTCCTTTAGGTTGCCTAGTACCCTTTTAGATATTTATTTGTATCAATATAGTTACCAATGTACTGCCTTTACTTTCTAGTCTGATACAAAGCTGGTTGCTGTCTTGCAGTTCTTCTATTTTGACCCATTCCCATAGGCTGTTATGTGTTTTATAGACCAGTACTGATAGAGGAATGGGCTGAACTGATCAAATCTGTTCTCCTGGTGCAAAATCCTTCTACGGATTTTTCCAGCTTCAATCCATGCAAATTATTAGTCACAAGGAACAGCAGAGTAACATCCAAGGATGTTCAGGCCACTCTCACCTTGGCTAATGTGTGTATTCATGACTCAACTATCAGAAAAAGACTGAACAAAAATTGTGTTAATTGAAGGATACCACTGCTCTCTAAAAAGAACATTGCTGCCCATCTGGAGTTGACTATAGAGCACATAGATGATTCTTAAGACTTCTAGAACAATGTTCACTGGACAGATGAGTTAAAGATACAACTTTTTGGCTCAATGAGAAACGTTATCTTTGGCGAAAACCAAACACTGCGGTTAAACAGAAGAACTTCATCCAAACTATAAAGCATGGTGGTGGGAGTGTTAAGGTTTGGGGCGGCTTTGCTGTCTCATGCCCTTGACGGCTTACCATCATTGACACTACCGTGATTTCTGACCTCTGTAAGGAGAAATGGGCCAAAATTCCTCAAAAAAAAGGTGTGAGAGACTGACCAGCAGTTATAGGAAACACTTAGTTGAAGTCATTGTTGCTCAAAGGGGTGCCACCAGGTAATGAATCTAAAGTTTCTCATACTTTTTTACACATAGATATTGAATGTTTAATCATTTTTGGATAAATAAATGTTGAAAAAGTGTCATGTTTTTGTGTCATTTGTTTGATCAGGTTATCTTTATCTATTATTAGGACTTGAGATCTGATAACATTTTAGTTTCGAAATATGTGAAATATTTCAAAAGCCTAAGGGGTTCAAAAACTTTTTCTCACCACTTTATATGGGTAAAATATTAATTATGCATGCAGTCAGTCAAGTATGTCCTATCCACAACTAGCACATTCCATTGTCAGCCATTGTGGAGTATTTTGGGGTTCCCTTTGGGGTGGTGTTAGGGTCATGGAGCAATTGCCTGTGGAAGGGGCTGAGACAGGATTGGCAGGAAAGCCTACATTTATAGAGCTATCCCCATTGGTTATGGCAGTCAAGCTGTTTAGGCATGATCTGCAGGATAGAAAGGTCATATTTTGGTTCGACAATTTGGTGTTGTGGAGGCAGTGAACTGGTATCTGCAGGGATGGGTGAAACTGTGAAAAATTGTTTCCTGGAATTCCGTGGATTGTTTTGCCAAAATCTGCTCTGCACACCAAAATTCACATTTCATACTTGAAAATCCGGGTGAATTTATTCAAATTTGCAATTGACTACAATTTGGATAGATTTTTAAGAATCCACAGATTCTTAATGTGGTTGCAGATTGTTAAAAAGGAACACACACACACACACATACTGTAGAGACCTTTCTAATTGTATTAGCAGTCTCAAGTTGTACATATATAGTATATCCGCTCAAAAGTCCCTCCAAATAAATTAGGAAATAATGCCTGTAGTGAGGTATGCTAATGCTATGCAAAGTATATTTAAATGATTCCCGTCCCACACTTTCTATTTGGATTTCCATACCAAGTATATTGAGTTCATAATACCCTTCCTATTATTTTACTACTGTGGGTAATAGAAAGGTGACTGAGGAGCAAAATGAAGCTCAGCCGTGGGGTGGCATACCTGGGGAGATTGTTGTGTGGTGTAAAGGATTGGAGGATGAGGAGATGGAGTGCATCTCTCTGAGATGTCAGGACAATATGTGGTTGGCCTGATGGTGTCCTCCTTAAAGTACCCTGGGTTTTAGACCTGAGGGCTCTCTGGTTCAGGAGTAGCACAAAGCATTAACAGGTTACAGGTTTTGTGCTGACCAGGTCCAGGTTTTTTGTATATGTAATATTTGTTATGGTTTAATTAATGCTGGGGCCATTTGAACCCATTTAAGGTGCTATGGCTATTAGTAGGTTGTGGGTTTTAAGGAAGGGGCAAAGAATCAAAGGGTACACAAGTCAAGACAATGAACATTCTCTTTCAAAATGTAATAATCCACTCTGCTGTGCACTGAGGTACCTAATGGTCTTATGTTTACTTCTTTCTCTGTATATATCACCATACCAAGTAGACTAACTCTTTTATGCAGGGATTATACACTTTTTGTCATCTTTTATAGCTAGCTGGTGCTCTTATTATTGTAATATTTAGTTGCCCTCTATTTTAATTTATCTGCATACTTACATTATAAAACACTGAATTCTGTATATTATTGTTTTGATGTGATCTCCTTATAGTAGTCAAAACTGAATTTACAAATACTGTATTTCACATTGTTCTTTGTATTTTCTGAAAATGTAAGTAGTACAAAAGTTCAATCCAAGGTTAAAATAGCTGCCTAAAAAAGTGTGAATACTGCTACATGCTCTATAATATATAGCAATCTTGATTACATTTTAATACATATAAAATAATCAAATATAAGAGAAATCTATTGGAGAATTGGCAAATGTAATAATATGGCTCTGAAATAATAATGGACAGATGTTCACAATTAACTTTAACTTGATCTTGAACAGGAATCAGAGACACTGGCCCATATTTACAATGCAGTGCTATTCCATAAGACACCATCCAGTTCATTGCATTATGGAATAGCACCACAAAGTAATTATAGGTCACAGGCACTGTGGCACTTTCTCTTATATCATTTAAGTGATTTTCCTGTAGGTTCTTTTGCTTGAACATAGTTAATACTTTTTCTTGTAAATACAATATTGTCTTTATAAAAAGTGTCATCTTTATAAAAATTAGTAAATTAAACTATCTATATTGTATTTTATTTTACAGTAGGCAATACAGGCGGGCATTATGGAAATGTTGACTAAAAGCACGTCAAAGTAATATGTACCCAAGGGACCTTCTTGATCTACATGCTAGGTACTTTGTCTCCTGGGGGGTTCAATGATTGTATAGAGATTCGTACCTTGGTATAGTTTCTTATAGCCCTGTGTGGGACCTCTTTGGTTCATTTTCTTCATTGGCATTGGTAGTCATCAATTTTCCTGTCTCCATACCCTCATTTGTTCACTGGGTTATTACTAGTTTTAAGCATCTTAAACATATATTTTAATATTTATACATGCATTGGAACTCTAATCATTATATTATTCACATTTAGTTATCACAATTTCTTATGAATTAGTTATTAAGTCACACATTACCAAAGAATTGTTATCAAACACATTTTTTATTAAATACACTATTATATTTGCACAAGGGATCAAAATATGAGTTTATAAAAATAAATTAATTTTAGTGACATAGTCTAAATGAAACAGCCTTTGATGTCCCAGCGTGGATACTATGTTACAAGCCTTCTGTACACAAAGCCCGCATCGCACGAACCACCTCCCTCAGAGACGCCACCGTCATGACGTCACAACCCATGCTCACCATTGTATGGAGCATCATCATCCCAGCTACTATATTGGTGATTAACTGTGTGGTTACTTCACATTCAGCATCAACAGCCTCACTGGGCATTACTGTGTTAATACATCATGTGTACACAGCTGATGATTGGTATATTACAATTATATGTAGCCCCGGTCCCCTTGGGCTCCCAGAGACCCCCACTCCTTGCATTGAGCACGGTCTTGGGTGCCGCCGGAGTCAGCGATGGACCCGCCGGCTGTCCGCAAAGGTGGGGGCCAGGGCAGAGAGCGCTCCAATGTTCGGGAGGCTCCGCGGCGCATCCGGGTAGTGGGGGCCGCCATTTTAAGTTGCGCATGCATGCGCAAAAGGCAGGCAGCCAAGTAAGGGCTTTGTGCATGAGTGCCAGAGAGAGCGGCGGCCATTACAGGTTCACACAGGCGCAGATAGAGCTTGCGGCGGCCATTGCACATAGAGCATGTGGTCCCTATGTTAAAGAGGTCCTGAGTGGACTACAATTCCCAGCAGCCTCTGGGGACTGCACTTTCACCCAGATCACATGCTGCATTCCAGCCACTAAGACTTACAGATTCTCTGCAGCAGGGAATTGGATACATTGTTGTGTGCAGTCAGGAAGCGGACAGTGAAGGACATGAGAGAGTCAGAGCTGGGAGCAGGTTAGGGAAGGGTGTGTAGGGAGCAGTAGCCCCTGCATACTAGGCCAGGTTACCCCCCTAGGCCCCAGACAGGCCCTGAGCCATACCATGGATTGTGGTTGCGACAGGGACAGGCCCTATGTAGGTGCTCTGCCCCTTTAGTTATTTTTTAAGTTCAGGGACACAGCTGCAGTGCTGCGAGCCCCTGACAATTGTGTCTGGACGCAGACATCACTCAAGATAGAGACTATCTTCCTGGTGGGATTGTCTGGCGGGATGCCACCCCACGCATCAAGAGCGGAAGCATCGTGGATCACGCTTTCGGATCCATCAGTCAAGTACAGCATTTAGGGTATGCAGTGGGAGGTGGAAAAGTAAGGCCACTAGCCGACAAGGTAGCTGCCCTGAAAGAAGTTCTGACCCCCCAAACAAAAACGCAGGTACGCTCTCTGCTGGGTTTAGCAGGGTACTACCGGCGGTTCATCCCCAACTATTCGGAAGTGGCAGCCCCTTTAACAGACCTCACAAAAAAGTGTGCCCCTACACAAGTGGTGTGGTCAAGGGATTGTCAGAGAGCCTTTGAGGACATAAAAAGGTGTCTATCAGAGGGTCCCATCCTTAGAAGCCCAGACTTCAACAGCCCTTTTATAGTGTAAACAGATGCATCAGAGATAGGGCTAGGGGCAGTGTTGTCACAACAGTTTGAGGGAGTTGAACATCCTATCCTTTTCCTGAGTAGGAAATTGTTCCCAAGGGAAAAAAATTACTCAGTGATTGAGAAAGAGTGCCTCGCAGTAAAGTGGGCAATCGAGGCTTTGAGGCATTATCTGGCAGGAGTCCATTTTACTTTGGTGACGGATCATGCTCCACTGAAATGGTTAAATAGCATGAAGGATTCCAATGCTAGATTAACTAGGTGGTATATGGCCCTCCAACCCTTCTCATTTGAGATTCAGCATAGGCCGGGAAAAGAGAACGCAAATGCTGACTTCTTTTCTAGAGAAGGGGTGGATGGTCGGGCTTCAGCCGTGCGTAGCCCCAGCCACACACTAACAGGGGAGGAATGTGACAGGGTAAATAAAAGCCACCAGTTATATGCCTGGAAAACCTATGTTTAGTCTGCAGTGCAGCACTGACTAGGTTAAACTTCAGCTGGGAACCTCAAGACAATTAGTGGGATCCCAGCTGCCTAATCAAGGTGTGTTAAAACCCAGGTTGTAGACACATGGAGCTTGCTGTTGATGAGAGAGGAGTAAGCTGCTAAAGTGATTCCTGAAAACAAGGTCTGAGTAGCAAAGTAGTGAAACTGTGAACTGTCTGTCCCCTGCATAGAAAAAGGGTAGCTGCATATATATAAACTGTCTGCTAAAGAGAAACTGTTTTGTTCGGTTTGCTGAAGGAAAAGCCATTTTCGTTTGTTGCCGAAAAAGAGCTATTTTTGTTTTGTGTGCTGTATATTTTTCAAGGCAAAATAAAACAACCTTGTCAAGAAACCCACGTGTATTTGCATGTACCCTGCAACAGTCCCTATCTGCGATTGGGGCGGGGGAATATGTGTTACATATATTATGTATCATATCTAGTGTGTTTACTGACCTTAAACTAAAAGTTTCCTTTAGCCTGCTGCAACACATACACATACCCAGACTGTAGTAATCTACTACAGATATGCTCATGCAGATATTGAATGGGGCAATGTGATGTTATTTCATTGATGCTAACCTTAGCTCTTATGCTCACATTGTATGAAGCATCATCATCCCAGCTACTATATGGGTTATTAACTGTGTGGTTACTTCACATTCAGCATCAACAGCCTCACTGGGCATTACTGTGTTAATACATCATGTGTACACAGCTGATGATTGGTATATGACAATTATATTATGTATCATATCTAGTGTGTTTACTCACCTTAAACTCATACAGGTCATATGCATATCGAGCTCCTATCACACACTGCGCTCTGCGTCTTCCTGACTGGGATTGATGTGAGTCACATATGTTTAGCCAGTGATTATTCTATCTATATCCTATTTGATAGTACCAACCAGTGACATTATACTATATTATCTGGTGTATTAATAGAGTACTATCTAACAGGTGACTTCATATTTGGTATTTCCCAGTCTGGGTTTTTCATGAACCACCCCCTAGGGGATTTTATTTAATTGTTGTTATGTATTCATTTTAAGTCGTCGAGGTTACATTAATAACATTTCTTTATTTTGTTTTTTTGAGCTTTTACTCACTCTAGTGTGTCGTTAGGTAGGAGTAATTATACTCCACCTAGTGGGACAATTGACATCCCAGGCTACTACAGCTGTTTCATTTCTTTGAGTGCAGATATATGGGTTTCTTCGTGTTAACCTTGAGTTATCTTGTGGTGCTATATATTCCTACTTCAGCACAGCTGGATCAATTAGTGGCTCAGTATGACTGAGCCACCTGTGCTGAAGTAGGCATATCCTGAAAACCTGGCCTGTTTATGGCCCTCGAGGACTGGAGTTGTGCAGGACTGACCTAAACGCATGCCATATGTATAGATAATACACTACGCCGTGGTGCACGTCACAGTTTATTTTTACTTTTGGGACAATATTCATAAAAGTAAATATATGAGAGATGTATGGGTTATGCACTGCGCCGTTGTTTACGTCGTAGTTTTTTTTTCGTTTTGAAAATGATCACTGGCTTTGTATCTAATCCCATGCTGTGCTTAAAAGCTGTGTGAACAGCATTGCATTTGCTTATATGGGTTCCATGTGAATGGATATTCCAGGCAAAAAGTGACACATTGTGTGCTCATTTGCATGTCATTTCCCATAATCCCTTGCTGCAGTGGGGGCACTGTATGCTGGGGATAATGGTTGAAAGGCAGGGTTGCAGACCTGTCAAAGACATGTGAATGTGCTCACAAGTGATATTCTTTATTTGATATAGATACTATATATATATATATATATATATATATATATATATATTCAATATATGAGCGCCCCCCTGAGGAAGTTTCTTTCTGTACCGAAACGTTGGACTAAGTGTGCTTGTGTATTGCCTAAATGCAGGTTTTTTTCTATGAATCTTACATGGATTTCAGGCAAAAGGTGAGATGGTGTGCTCATTTGCATGTCATTTCCCATAATCCCTTGCCGCAGTAGAAGTACTGGACGCTAGGTAATAATGTTGAAAGGCAGGGTTGCAGACATGTGAATGTGCTCACAAGGGATCTTTTTATTTGCTATGAGGGAGAGAAAGAGGGAGAGAAAGAGGGAGAGAAAGAGGGAGAGAAAGAGGGAGAGAGAGAGGGAGAGAGAGAGAGGGAGAGAGAGAGAGGGAGAGAGAGAGAGGAGAGAGGGAGGGGGGAGAGAGGGGGGGGAGAGAGAGAGAGAGAGAGAGAGAGAGAGAGAGAGAGAGAGCACTCAGAGGTAAGTCAGCAAAATAATGTATTGAAACCGACACAAATATATATATTTCGGAACTCCGCGGTGGTCCCGATATGTAGAAATCCGCCATCGTGGTTACCCGTGCATGCACGATATAGCTCTTGCGCATACGCAGTGAAGCAGGAGAGTTGCGGCGGCATTACCAGGCTCAGCACAGGACTACATGTCCCAGCAGCCCCAGGGGCTGCTTACCACATGGACCAGCACAGCCAATAGGGCTGCGAGAGTCACGGAGGAGAGAGAGATACATTTGGCGAACAAAGGACCGCGCACCAGTTGGAGAGAGGCAGCTGAAGGAGCAGGTTGTGTCCTAGTGCCTCCCGGACTAAGCCTAGAGTTGCCCCATAGGCCCCAGCTAGGCCCTGACTCCCTGTAGTTTGTGGTTGCGGCAAGGAAGGCCCATAGATAGGGACGCTTCCCAAATAGCTGTATATTGTTAGTACACCAGTGACGGACGCCACGCGGTGTATGCGGCCTGCAGTTTGGGACCAGACCACAGGCATACAACTAAGAGACATTAAGGGACACCCTCCAGCAAGTGCTACCTCAAGAGGCGGATGCCTTCGCGAGAGGAACGGACAGACCCCCGTTGTGGGCTCACTCTGTGGGCCAATGGATCAACCCACGTGCACCAACAAGTCTCACACAAGGGGTAGCGCTACTCCACGTACACTTGGGTGGGCCTTGCTCTTGGGACACCAGTGTGGTTAGGTGCCCAGGGCACCCTCAGTACTTTGGGGGAGGGACTCCACTGGGGTGAAATATATACTGTGTGGGTATTGTATTGTGGGGCCTTGTACAGTTATTGTGGTTATATAGTTCTTTATGTGTGTCAGTAAATATAGTTAAGTATACCCGTGTATGTATATTTATTCACTGATTGCATTGGTTCCTGTGAGGTGTTATTCTGCAGCGCTAGGATCCCTCCCAGATGGAGGCGCTGTATCCAGAGAGAACACAATCACCCCAGGCTCCCAGTGGCGGAGGATTGGGCCTCCTGTACGCTAAACAGGTACTCAGCACACGTAGTTCCCTTAGTCACGGGGAAAGGGGGCTACATATATATATATAACAGCTATAAAAAAATAACACATTTTTTATCTCCTACTCCAGAAACTCTAGTCATAAAATAGTTTTACACTTTTAGTCTGTAACTGAGCAGTATATCAAATTTATCATATAATATAATGACAATTTTCTTGTCTATGCAGTTCCTGAACATACACAAGATAATTTAATTCCAATGACTAACAATGCATGCTTTAAACAAGTACCAGTGAGATACATAAATGGAAAACTACTCATAAACAAACAGCTCAGCAAACTTACTATGAAAGTGTTGCTGAAGGGAAAGGATAGAAACAATTGCATATTTAATGAATGAGTAGTGCAATTCAGTTTTGAATGGTTTTATACAAATATACCTGCAGTAATTGAGATTTAGTTAGAATAACAACCAATCAAAAATGTATTTAATATCAAAATAATTTAAATGCACCAGTTTGCAGTATTATGTTACAAATGAGAGATAAAAAGGATATTTAAAGTTTTCAAAATAAAATTATGCCCTCTTTATACTGTATGTTTTCTTGCAATTATTTATGCATGAATACAATTCAATGAGTAAGCTTTTTAAGGTGCTTTTATGACACAAATATATACACAAATAGTTCAGAGTTAGATTATGAGTTCTCTGGGGCCTGGATTTATTTTGCCTCCAACATTTAATGTACTGGTACAGCTCTGATTACACTGTCTGCACTATATACAAAAAAAAAAAAAATCAAATGTGCAAATACAAATTGTAGGAAACATGTATTATATGGTACTTTTCACGTAACGGTACTGCGCAGATCCGCAAGTCCGTTGGATCGCCAACCCAAGACACAGAGTTCAAGAAACTATGTTTATTTGCAAGGCCAACAAAATAGAAGCTTACAAACGTACACAAAACACAACATTTGTGGAGGCGCATGCGCGATGGTGAGGGGAATAGCTGCCTAAAACAGTAGCTCCTACCCCCGCCAAAGCAATAATAAAGCTACAGCCTACAGAAACCGAGATTCGCACCCGAAGTTTCCTCACACTAATCAGGGAACACGTAGAGATGGCCCCGCCATCATCAAAGAAAAAAAACACGGGAGATCTGCGGCGATATTTGAGCCGGTCCGCGACCAGAGAAGTGGGGGCAGAAATGGCGCCCGGCTCCAATGCAGGATCGGGATCGGAGCATGAGGAGGACATAGACGAGATGCCGGAACAGCGGCCCGTACGGCGCTGTGATTTCGACCGTTTATATTACGACATGAAATCGTTATTCAGGGCAGAGATTCAAGAACTCCGGACCGAGGTGCAGGGCCTCGGCGAAAGAACAGGGCCCTGGAGGATAAAATGGCATCCGTCTCCACAACGATTAAAAAGACAGAAAAGCGATCCTCCCATCTCCAAACTCAGATTACAGAGCTGGCCGAACGCCAAGAGGACTCTGAGAATCGAGACCGCCGCAGCAATGTTCGCATACGCGGTATCCCTGAAGATATAACTGAGGTAGAAGAATTTATTACCAGATGGATGGCGACTCTACTCCCTGATACCCCTGTGGCGGAGCTCATGATGGACAGGTGCCATAGGGCCCTGAGGAGCAAACCGCTGGCGAATGCACAACTGAGAGATGTGATTGCTCGATTGCATTATTTTCATACCAGGCAGGCAATCTTTCTGAAAGCGCGAGGAGAAGAGGCCTGTCAGTTTGAGGGAATCTCCCTACAGCTATTCCAAGACTTGTCCCCCCTAACTCTAGAACGGCGCCTGAAGCTCCAACCGATCACCCGAATTCTAAGGGACAGAGCTATACGCTATCGGTGGACCTTCCCGTTTGGCCTACTAGTCATTAAAAACGGGAAGGCCACCTCGATGAAACACCTGGAAGAAGGTGATGAATTCTTACGCAGATTGGGGGTGAAAGTCAGCGAGGCCGCGGGACCCTGGAAAGATGCAGAGCCAGACAACGAGTGGCGCCAAGCCGGCACATCCAGGAAGTCCCGCGCAACAAGTGACTCGGAAAAAGAATAAATAAAAAATACAAAAGGGGAATACAAAATACACCTCAAAGTTTGGTTGCCTAAAAGTTATGGCGAAAAGTTTAAGTTTCGTGGGCCTTAAGCATCTCTAAGAGACTGGTACAAGAAACAGGCAGGCAGACCCCTATAGTGCCACGACACCACCTATATGCTGTGGGACAAGAACATTATACCCCAAGGTTCCCGGCTAAAACACAGAAGCACCTGAAATCCCGGCGACATTGGCCGGACCGCAACCCGGAAGGAGCCCGTGACATGCATCCATGGAAGATGGAGGCGCCTCGACTTTTGGCGGGATGAAAACCCCATCGCCGGATGAAGAAGGGCCCAGCGCGGGAAGACGTCCGCCTCCGTGGACATCTGGCTGCTGAATGACAGGAACCGGATAGACGTCACCGGATACGGCCGCGCGGCCATCTTGGTCGGGGCACGCTTCCACCGAAAACGGAAATACGTCATCCGAGAGCGCCAGAAACACGGCCAGAAAGCAGAGCCGGAAGAGAGATACCTCCCAACGCGATAAAGGACCCAAGCACACAGCTACCCTCCTCCGACACATAACAAACTCACAATAGGGGGCACAGGAGCAGAAGGGAGAGAGGTACAAGGCAGAGGGATAGGCCCCGAGAGTAACCCATAGAGGCCTCAATTTGCGGGCTCATCCCGAGAGGCGGCAAGCCTCTACATGACGCCTGGTCAGAATAAGGACTAGGAGGGGAAGGCCCACACAATAGAGGGAAAAGAGGGAAGGGATTAAAGAACCTTAATGGCAGCAAGCTCCGTAATGAAGGACACGAGTGACAATGCAGACCACGAAGGAACCCAGAGGGATCACGCGCCCACACAACACGCCCCACAGTTAAAGGGGGAAATGGTAAAAGGCCAAGTGCCGTTCATGTTTAAGGGGGTACACAGCAATCACCTGAGGGGCAGGGAAAGAGAGATATGGGTTGTAGCCTACATAGACAGGACACATCTGAATCGGTTCTTCCCACGAACTATGAGATGATACACGGTCAAACGGGCTGTAACTGTTTATCATTAAAATTTGTTGAGTAAGGCAGGGGAGGGGGTAGTTACCCACTCGCCGTCGCCATGAGTCTCCTCATGGGGACTTGGGGGATAGCCCCCAAGGGACCCATGCAAGACCCCGATGGGCCGGCGGAAACGGACCAGGCACAGCCTGACACAATCAGAGGTGAGCTCACCCGAGCCGGAATCCCAGAAGGGGCAGTTCCGGTGTCCCGGGGGACTCGGTCCCCTGGATACACCGAAATTTATCGATGTTTATTTGTTGTTTCCCCTATTCTCCCGATGTGTGTACCCATCTGTTTCCCCCCTGCACAGATGAGCAGTGTACAAGGCAGTTCACAGTTCTACAAGCCGAAGAGGTACGTGACTCGGACAAACGGCTGCAACGCAGGACTTCGCTATGACAACACCAATGGGTAAAGATTTTACTATAATATCACACAACGTGAAAGGCTTTAATAGCCCCCTGAAAAGAAGGTTAGCCCTGACCGACTATAGACGACATGACCCCGACATAATCCTACTTCAGGAGACCCATTTCTCGAGGACTAGTTCCCCAAAATTTCTGGATAGCAGATATACAGTAGAACGTGGGTCTCAGCGACAGCTAATAAAAATAAATGAGGGGTGGCAATCTTACTGCATAACCGCCTTGCGTTTGACATTACGCTGACGAAAAAAGATAAGAATGGGCGCTTCTTAATACTAGTGGGTGTTGTCAGAGGGCAACCTCTTACAATAGCTAATATTTACGCGCCTAACGAAGGGGCAGATACCTTCTTCACGAGATTTTTCGCGACCCTACACAAAGTGGCACAAGGCGGTATAGTGCTAGGCGGAGATTTTAACCTCACATTAGATCCTAAGGCTGATAGGTGCACACCCAGCGGGACAAAACACGCACAAAGCAGAGCAGCATGGACCCAAGGCCTCAAGGCAAATAGATTAGTGGACATCTGGCGTGAACAGCACCCGGGAGAAAAAGAGTTTACGTTTTACTCACACCCACACGACAGATACAGCAGGATAGACTACCTCTTTGTATCCAATAGAATGGTTTCGCAGATCTCCCACACGGGTATCCATGATATTTCATGGTCAGATCACGCACCTGTAGAGCTGCGGTGCACAGACTTCAGACTAGACAGACCAGGAGCGACGTGGAAACTCAATGAGTTCCTTCTGAAAATCCCCGAAATTGAAACAGCAGTAAGGGATAAAATCAGGGTCTACTTTGAGGAGAATGTCGGTAGTGTGACATCTCAATTCACCCTATGGGAGGCCCATAAGGCGACTCTACGCGGAGAGCTCATAGGGATAGCGAGTAGGCGGAAAAAAGCAAGGGAACATAAGATTAAGATTCTTCAATCGGAATTAGCAGCCCTATCCGCCCTACACAAAACTAACAAGCAAGCGCAGACCCTCCAGGCCTGGCGTGACACTAAAACAAAACAGAATTTACTGATGTCCTCCCGAGCTGAGAAGGAGCTGACCTGGTCCAGGCGACAATTCTATGAAAAGGCGAATAAGCCAGATACCCCACTTGCCAATAAACTAAAAAACAGTAACCGTAACTTTCACATTCAAGCAATTCGAACCAAAAATGGTGACCTTACTTCTGATACCAAACAAATAGTAGACGAATTTAAAAAATACTATGAGACCCTGTACGACGGGGCTAAGGTCTCCCATTGTGAGAACACTCATAGGCAGCTGAAAACATTTCTAACAGAGGCAAAACTACCCAGTTTGGGCAGAATGGAAAGGGAAGCATTACAGGCAGATTTCTCAGGTGAGTAGATATCAGAGGTAATAAAAGCACTAAAGCCATCCAAAGCCCCAGGCCCGTATGGTTTCTCTAATCTCTATTATAAAAAGTTCAGAAAAACCTTAGTACGACTATTTAACTCTTTCTTAGATGGTGCCCCTATACCCAGCCAGATGCTCCAAGCATCTATAACAGTGATCCCCAAACCAGGGTAGGATCCAGATGACTGTAAAAGCTATCGCCCGATATCCCTCATCAACTCGGACACCAAAATGTTTTCTAAATTACTGGCTAACCGTCTGAATTCAGTTATGCCTAAGCTGGTCCACCCCAATCAAGTAGGGTTTATATGCGGGAGGCAAGCAACAGACAATACTAGACGGATCATAGACCTAATTGATTTGGCACATAGAAAACATATCCCGTCTATGGCATTGAGTCTGGATGCAGAAAAGGCCTTTGACCGTATCGATTGGCCCTACCTCACAGAGACGCTGAGAGAGTTTGGCATAGGAGGGAGAATGTTGGGCGCTATTCTGGCTCTTTATCGGGAACCGAAGGCGAAGGTCAGACACCAGGGCTTCCCATCTGAAGATTTCCCAATAAGGAGTGGCACCAGGCAGGGATGCCCCCTGTCCCCACTTATTTTTGCATTATGTATAGAACCCCTGGTGGCACATATCCGCAATTCCCCCGACATAGCAGGTATACAGATTAAAGATCAGTCACACAAAGTGGCCCTTTATGCAGACGACATTATATTAATGTTATCAAAACCCCTTACCTCCCTGCCAAATGTTTTCAGCCTGCTAGATGAATTTAATAAGATCTCGGGTTTCAAAATTAATCAGACAAAATCAGAAGCCTTAAACATAAACCTGCCAAAGGTCACGGAAAAATTAATCGAATTGAATTTTAACTTCAAATGGCAAGTCTCCTCCATTAAATACTTAGGGATCCATATAACCAAAGATTATAGTGCCCTATACAAAGCCAACTACCCCAGACTAATTAGGACTCTGAAGGAGGATCTGTGGAACTGGTCAGGCCACACAATTTCATGGATCGGCAGGATCCAGTGCCTTAAGATGAATCTTGTATCTCTTCCAGACACTTCCGATACAAGTGGTCAGAGACGACATCCTCTGTTTACAGTCCTCCATGGTGAAATTCGTCTGGGGTAATAAAAAGCCACGCATAAAAACTAGCATCCTAACTAGGCCAACAGTTAGAGGAGGACTAGGGGTACCTTGCTTGATATCGTACTTCAAGGCGGCCCAATTAACCCAAATTATCCAGTGGCACATGCATCCTAGCCTGCGAAGATGGGTAGAGCTAGAAACAGCATGCAGTGACCCCGTAGAGCTACAAGATCTAATATGGCTACCAAAAAAGGTATATAAGACCATGAGTGAGCCGCTGGCCGCAGTGAATAGCTCATTGACAACCTGGGAGAACGCCAGACACAAGTGTGCCCTGACAACCCAGCACCCATTTATGACCCCGATTATGGGGAATCCTGATTTCGCTCTGGGTCTGTTGAGCAGGAACCTAGCGGTCTGGAAAGCAAAAGGCCTCACATGGCTATTACACCTGGAGGGATGCCAATCAATCAAAACATTTGAACAAATCCGATCAGAAACAGAAATGCCTAATTCTGAATTTTTTAGATACCTCCAGGTGAGAGCATTTTACACGAAAATCCCCAAACGCCCCCAGCGAACAAATTTTGAGCAGCTGTGTTCCAGAGGCACGGACACTACGGGACTCACGTCTCGGATTTACAGAGAGGTGGCCTGTCCGAGACAGGACGATGACATTAAACTTAATTACAGAACCAAATGGGAAACGGACTTAGGGGAGACTTTGGAGGACGAAGACTGGTCCACAATAGTACTGGCAGCAGCGAAGAGCTCTATATGCACCACCTTGAAGGAGAATGCATATAAAGTCCTAATGAGGTGGTACCTCACCCCAACACGATTAGCAAAGTTTGTCAAAGATTACCCCCCATTGTGCCCCAAACAATGTGGGGAACAGACAGACTTACTTCACATGCTGTGGGGTTGCCCCAAAGTGGCTCCTTTATGGGAGGAAATCCAAGATTGGCTACAGAGTATTCTCGGGCAGCCGGTCCCCCTTGACCCCTGGTTGTTCCTGCTGGGCAGGCGCATCCGGGGGCTGGGCAGACCGGCACAAAAATTGATTGCACACAGCCATGAAGTGCGAACTCGCAGCATTGTGGAAGCTACCAGATTTACCCACAATTACGAAAATTCGGAACAGAATTTGGTATATATGCCGGATGGAACAGTTGACAAGTCTGGTCAACGACACCGGCACAAATTTCCTCAAAGTCTGGGCCCACTGGCTAGCCCACTCAGACATTCCCGGGGTTAACGCCACCACCATCATGCCCTAATACAGTATACCAAGAATGCTTCTCCTACGAAGTGTCAGTACAGACAACACGCAGACGAGGTACCGGTAGGGATGACGGAGATCAGGGTCGATACACCTAAAAACAGACCTGCATTGCAGAGGAGAGGCAAGAGTAGAAATTGGGAACACCCGCAAGGCTCTGTGCTTTCCCCCCCCCCTTCCCTCCCCCCCTTCTTCCCCCCCATGTGTCTGTGTTGTTCGTTAGGTCTGTGAGTTGGTTTGCCCTGTAAATCTTTGTCTAGGCGGAGGAAGAAAGAAAAAACAAAAATGGGTTTGGGTACATTAAAAGAAGACAGTGGGTTGTTGGACAATGTATGCGCTGTACTGTAACCTAATAAAAACCTTTTTGTGGAAAAAAAAACACAACATTTGTGACCCACCTGTAACCTGGGAAAGGATTGGACTTTCCCCCACAGAGTAGGTTGTGACGGTGAAGGGGTACCCAGACCATTAATAAAGGTATTTGGCCCTGCTGGGTGCCCCTGAACCAGATTGGAAATTGCAAAGTGTCAGCTCTGCAACCAAACCAGGGTAATAATACTGTAAATGTATTCAAAATGCCTGTGTCTCTCCCCCCAGGGATAAGTGGGAGAGATTAATACCATGTATCAACTGTATAAGCCATGTAACAGGGTCCCCTGAGTCATAGTGGGTAAATGTAAAGTGTCAGCTCTGCAGCCCACTAATGTCTGCAACTCTGTAATTATGTTAGACCGGTCTGTGTGTGTCCCGTCAGGTATAAGGGGCACACATGTATAAATCATGTAACAGGGTTCCCCTGAGTCATATTGTAACTGTGGAGTGTAAGCTCTGCAGCCCACTGCGGGTTGCGAGCCTGTAAATATATTAGAATTGTCTGTGTGTGTCCCGCTAGGGATAAGCGGACCACACGCGTTAAAATAAGCTACATTGAATGACTACGGTCACCTTTAATGGAGTGGTTCCGAGGGCTGCAACCACAAGTGCCACCTCATTGTATTAAAATCAATTGGATAAGTGGGGTTGCGGTTAGTTTAGTTCCGTGCATTGCTACGATTAATCACGGACCAAACCACAGGTTAATTGGATAAGTGCGTTGCGGTTAGATTAGTTCTGTGCATTGCTACAATGAGTCACAGCCCAAACCGCAGGTTAATTGGATAAGTATGGCTGCATTGCAACAATGAGAAAGTTTAAACCACAGACCACACACAATTAAATAGCTAACTTAGGTTAGGAGTATGCCAGCGCTGTGAAACTTGGTGTGAATGCTGCTGGGGTCCCAACAGTAAAGCAGCTATATTTTATGTGTTATTAACTTTTATGAAAAGTAGTAAATGAAAGTCTCCATCTTTTTGTGTATTAAAATTATAAAGAGCAAATGCATTTACATGCAGGCAGGCAGGGCAGCGGATACATTGTGGATTCACAAGTCCATTATATGACCGGTCATTCTGGCCAGTGAGTCATGCATATCTAAAGTGCAGACTTCTAAGGTACCACGCTGAGATTACTCGAGAGTGTCTAGGAAAGTCCGGACTTAAAATGGAACCAACATTTGAAAGTGTTAAATGCCGGGAAGTAAATAGAACCAGTTTTGTCTGGCAAATGTCCATATGTCAGGGGTGGGGTAGACTTCAGGTCACCAGGGCAGGGGGGTGGGTTAGGTATGCTAAGCGTCTCAGGTGCGAAGTTAGCGCATGATGGTAGCATACCTTGAAGCCTCTGCCCGGCTCCCCGAAGTACTGGCAGAGCATGCCAATAGGTTGGATTATTAATTTCCATGCAGTGATTGGCTGCACAGTATAAGAATAGGCTTTGTGTGTCTTTAAAGTCTCGTGCAGCCGATCGGAAGTTAGATTCATCTGAGCTACAGCGTGCGGTGCAAAGGTCATAACATCGTAACTAAGGATTGCACCCTTCTTCAAAAGTTCGTTAGAACTAAGGATTCCCGAATGAGAACTGCAAGGACAGAACGAAAAGTTTCCTTTCAGCGAAGATACCGGGGTTGCGAGCGGCACCCCAAGCCAAGGACTGTTACACAGCTCTTTTTTGCGCATCATCCCCGCTCCTGGGAATTGATGCCTAGAGACTTGATTTCTGTGGATTTCATTCCATGGACATATTATTTTGTTTTGTCCCATCCCAGTAAGTGTTTATTCATGTTATTTTGTAAATCAAGCTGTGTGTGTTTCTTGTGTAAATAAATGAAAATTTATTTTATCTCACGCTTTGTTCAATCAAAGGATCCAGGTAATTTTTGTGTTAAAAGCACTGGTCTCCCGTGACATAGGTTAGCAGGAGGTGAGTCCAGGAGTAGCCACAATAGTCCCTCTGTTTCCGTGTTGGGAAAACAGTCCGTTATGGGGTACAGCAATGTACTGGGAATTGCTTGTAGAGCGGGCACACAACGGATAAAAACAGTATTTCTCCTTGGTGCAATTACGGTAGAGGCTATCCCGCTAGTCCGGGGATCGACCTCCATGAGTTAGCTGTGCAAGGGTTAAAAGTATCAGCTCTCTGCGGCTGGCAGAATCTGGTGACTGAAGAAATTCTTCAAAAAGTCATTGGAACAGTAGCTTTGGCTTGGTTTCTCGGCTCAGGGCGCATCAGACATATGGAACTGGGCCCCTCACACATACAGGGGTTTAGTTCTGCTAGTCCACTCAGAGTCCTGCTGTAAGCCGACCCAGGAAATTAGTCTCCCACAAGAGACTCCCAGTACAACCCACAAGGTATACAGATACAGTCCCCTCAAAAACTGGATGCAGATAGACTCATGCTGAGCTGTCCTAAGACACACACACAAGTACAATTGGCATTCAGTTATATCCCAAACTTCCGAGAGATGCCAGAATGCCTGCACGCTTCAAAGGGATTTCCTGGCCTCGTTATATCTGCCTGAGTTATGAGCAAACTGCTGACACTCTATTCCCTTGGAGTGTTATATTACATCCAAGACATTTCCTGGCTGACAAGCTAGGGGGTGTGAGAAGAAGCCCCCTTTACACAAAAGAGTTCTCTCAATTTAGATTAGTCCCTTTGATGGCCCCCCAGCTTCATTGGATATGCAAGCAGAGGCATTAGGCTGTATGGAAGGTTTGTCACCTGGCTACTTGGTCCTTCATTAGGAATGCAGGAATAAGACATCCAATCCAATGTCCACTTTGTGACTTGGGTGAATCCCAAACCCCTTAAAGGATTAGGATTTGTGAAAATAGGTTGTCCTACTGGCTCCCAGGGTGCACTATTGGGGGACCCCTGCGGGGAGTTTGTAGGACCTTGCAGGGATATGACAGTGATTCAATAAAAAAATTTTTTTTACCAGGAAGAGGTTCCCCGGGACTGTGGGTTTTTCCCCAGAAAGATTTGCCCCTTCTAGCAAGGTGGGGCGGTGCCAGAAACCAGTTGCTACCCCAACGATTCTGGAGTTATAACCCCAAACAAGTTACTTAGGCAATGGGTCCAATCGCACTTAGCCCACAAACAATACAATACAAACACATAAGAAGGGACAGGGACATACCTTCATAGGGGGAACACAGCAATAATACATTTATATACATGTTCCATTGACGTGTGGCCGTATATCAGCAGGGTGCAACCCAGAGATACCATAGCACCCCACGTCACAGTACTTATAGAAATTTGACAAGGGAAATTATTTTTTTTGTGCTATTGTAGTCTGCAGGTTTTAACAAAAAATATTTTACCTAATGAATACAGTTCATTAGTTCAGAAAGCATTCAATTATGATTTAGGATAGTGCAATTCAGTGATCCTTTTATAAATTCATCACTTTGTAAGATAATTCCTTATTTGTCTCAAAGCTACTTTCAAACATTAGAATTCAGAAAAAAATATATGCAGCATAACCCATTCTTAAATTGAGTACTACTACATGCATAATTGTATTAAAGTATTTGGGGCAGATGCTTTCTACTAATGGATCTTAGACCACATTATCTGCTTGATGACTTGCATATATCAACATTATGTTAAACAGACATGTTAGTCTTATACTGTATATAGTGATTACATTTTGGTAGATCCAATTTTTTGGCTTTCTACCTATGTACTGTCATCTTTTGGAGGATAATACAATACCTTGTTAGATAATACAAGAAACGACTGTTTCAAAAAAAATAAAAACAAATCTTGGTTAAGAATGACACCTTTAAAAAAAGATTCCATTACAAAAAAATGATATACAATCAGTAATATATTTCCCAATACTTACATTGTCCGGCCACGACAGATCAGACTGAGGAAAAAAGGGGGGGCGGGAGGCATGACTTGTGCTGTACCCAGATCAGAGTTACACGTAGGCAAATGTGGATAGATGTATTGAAGGCAGGGCATAAGAAAGAAGAAAGTACAGCTCACAGATCTACATCTGACGTACTGACATTGTGGAAGAGGTTAACATGTGACCAGTAGTTTACCCAATGACCAGATCCGCCCAAGGTTTATAAGACTGACACTGAGATTAGCTCCGCTGGGTCCACCCCCTCAACCCCTCCAGAGTTATTAACTCCTGAACTCCAGGAACCAACTAGGCCCGAAAGTTATCTTTGTGAGGAGGTGAGGGAGGCTGACAAATAGGGATCCACAGACTGGGGAGTGTTTACATTTGGGTTCCCACACAAAGCATACGATATGAGACCCATAAAAGCTACTGAAAGGGGGAACGCCAAATGGACCCTGGTACAAATACCTCTTCCTGACTACCTTGTATACCTGAAGCAATATAAGCTACTGGGAGAGCAGAATGAGATAGGGAAGACTGTCCAAGCATTGCTGGATTCAGAGTAATATGGCCCGCAGTCGGTCTGTTCAATACTCCTGTCTGGTCAGTTAAAAAAACAGATGGATCATGGAGGATGGCTACGCACTGTAGAACCCTAAACACGGGAGTGCCCCTGTTGGCTGCTGCCATCCCTGACATGGTTTCTTTGGAATATTTGGCAAGGGATGTGGAAGCCTGCCATGCTGTGATTGATTTAGCAGACGCTTCCTCCTCCAATATTCCTACTGGTGCCAGTTCACAGGACCAATTTGCCTTTACCTGGGAAGGCTGCCATTACACCTTCCATATGATCCTGCAAGGATACCTGCACTCACCTACCATATGTTATGAAATGGTGGCCAGGGACTTGCTACCCTAACACAGTCCACAAAAGTGTTTCATTATAGCGATGATGTGCTGGTGACTGAAACTGAATAGGTGGAGACAAACCTCAGGACTGGAATGATCCATATGATTGACAGTGGCTGGACTATAAACAGCAAGTAGATACAGGCCCCAGACCAGATGTAGAGTTTTTGGGTCGATAGGGTCTGGCCTACCTCAACTGATCCCCTCCAAAGCATTGGAATCCATCACTGTGACACCCAGACCAAAAACCTCTAAAGAAGCTTTGTGTTTTGTGAGCGCTTTGGGCTTTTGGGGGCATTTTTATTTGGGACTGATCTTACGGCCCATCTACAATGTGACCCACAAGAAGTCGCAATTCGTGTGGGGGCAGAACAACAGAGTGCCTTCCAAGCAGCTAAGGAGGCAATACCACAACATCAAGGTTTGGGCCCACAAGTTGAATGTTAAATGCACCGACAATGTGATGTCCTGGGGATAATATCCGGAAACCAATAAATGTAACCAGAAACAGCAAATGCCAGTGGGATTCTGTTCAAAACAACTCACAGGGGCCCAACAACGATATAGTCCACTGGAAAAGACATTGTTTACGGCCTTACAAGCGGTGGAACAAATCATCGGACAGGATGAAGTTACAGTGAAAACTGACCTGCCCATAGGACCGTGGCCTGATGGCCCGCAGCCATGTCACGCCGACAGGCTACCATGCTGGAATGAAAATGGTACTGACAGGAGATAGGAGGAATCCAAGCCAGGGAGCAGACAAAGCTAGATTAACAAATGGCCGGCATGCTAACATGAAAGTCTGAAAGAGGCACATGGGATAGTGGAACCTATACTCAACTCCTCCCCTGTGTCAGAAGCCATGCCATTCGAGCAGCTGCCAGAAGAATCTGCTGTATTAACATACAAGAGCGGCACTGGATAGCCGCGGCCAGAGAAGGATGTGGCCTTTGCTCATGAATGAAGAAATAGCCTATTGAAAAAAGGCTACTGGGATCCTAAGACGTACCAGGAGCAACCCTTAAAGCTCTGCAACAGGTGGTGCTAGCCTATGGGATCCCTGAGGAGACTCAATCAGTTCAGAGTATACACTTCACTGGATCCATGGTTCAGGCGTGGACAAAGGACAGTGGAGTACAATGGACTATGCATATTCCATACCAACCACAAGCAGTGGGTCTAATTGAATGTAGCAATGGGCTGCTGGAGGGGCAGGTGAAAGCACTCACAGCATTGCACACCCTCAGGGGGTGGGTGACAGGGGAGGTGATGGTAGAGACTGACATGTATCACTGGCAAATACAGCCGACTGGGACAAAGATAGACCGATATATTGAGTCAGGCACCATGCTTGGTACAGTAAATATAGTCGTCCCAGCACCCATTGCCATACAGGTGGAGTCAAGGTACCCCGAGTTGCAGAAGGGAGCTAAGGTTTGGGTTCTGAACCCATCTAAATAAGAGAAGAGAACCTGGGGGGAGGGTAGTGCAGCAGAACAGGAAAGTACCAGTTTAGTGCTCATTGATGGGGGAAATAGGCCTGTGTATTAACCCTCGTATAGCTTAATGCTTAATGCTTCCTTCTTTTGTTACTGATGGTGGTTCCAGGAGCAGCTATGTGGTCGACCGGCACTTTTGTGACAACATGCCAGCAGCCAGAACCAAACAGATTGCTGGATCTTTGGAGCCATTTGGAAATTTACTAAGACTGTGACATTGTGGACTAATATTACTGTGATCAATGACACTAGATGCCTTCCATTGATCAAAAGACCCAGCAAAAGGGCTTCACAGTATGCTTTACAGTATGCTTAATAATGCAGAAATTGCAGGAAGAAGATAATGCAGGGTGATTTGTTTAGTTGGGGGAGATGGTATATAGAAGCCTGCAAATCCTTATCATGATAGTGTTAGGAGTTTTATTATGTATACTAAATTGAAAATTGCTTACTAACCAACTGTAACCAGACCAGACCGTAAAGGGATAGGCTGAAATAACCCTCACAGGCAAAAGGTGGATTGTAATAGAAATTAAGTCTGTTTCTGTCTCTGATGGTTCATGCTTGCAAATATTTAGTCAAAGTTTTTGTTTTGTAACTGTTTTAGTTGAGCTGCATTGTCTGTCACTGGTTTTATCTGTACCTTGCACAGATGAATACATTATCAGTCAATGGGTAATCACAAACATAAAAATAAATAAATACAATGAACAAAATACAATTACATACATTAAATATTTATTTTACCTTTAGAAGTCTTCACCCTCTGAATCCCGGCATATCTGGAAACTCTCGACCCGCGACATAATCCACTGCAATCTATCTCCATTCTCCTTGAAGATCAGCAGGTAACAAAATCTTCTTTTTTTTATCTTCTCTCATTCTATCTTAATCTGTTATTCTTTTCTTCTTTTCTTCCATCTTCTTTCTTTCAATCCAAAGTACCCCATGGTAAATCCAAACGGATGTTGCCTTGTCGAGATCTTCTGTTAAAATATGACATTCAGGCCTTTTATATGGCCTGTGACGTCACATTATAGTGTCAGATGGTACAGCTCCAAGGGAGGTACGTCAAATCCTTAAAACCACATGTCACATATCATATGGTATAGTCACATGGTACATGGTATAATGGTAGACAATCCCATTGTTTGCTGTAACATGTGATAGGTCACATTAGTTAAAAAGGATGTGACATCATCCCTTAAAGTGAAGCAGCTTGAGTTCAAAGCGGAGGGGGGGAAAAGAAGCTGTCTGTGAGTAGATTTACTGGCTATGCACTTTAACTCAGGCTGTGTTGATAAGGTGTGTAATGCGGCAGGTGTAAGCTTATAGGGGTCCATGTCAAAATATATTTGAAGCAAAAGGTGACACTGTGTACTCATTTATATGTCATGTCCCAGAATCCCTTGTTGCAGTGGAAGCATTAAGAGATAATGGTGAAAAGCAGGGTTGCATACATCTCTGAGACATGTGAATGGACTCAAGTGATATTTTCAGAAGGATTCAGGATTTTTTCTATTACATCTGTTTTCTTTTTAAGTGAAGTACTGTAGATTGTTGCATGAGATCTAATCTCTTTTATTTTCTTTATTTATTATATTTCGTCACGGAGGGATGAACCCATTTTGCAGGTGTCAATGCAGATGTGTCTATACCCCTCACACTTTATATAAGAAGTCCAAAAATGATAGCTTTCAGTGGCTAATTGATGTTACAAGAGAATAGCTTACAAAAACACGTGTCTGAAGAAGGGAAGTTAGTGGTCTGGAAAGCTAGCTACACTAGCATCAGTAACTAAAAAGTATTATCTGTACTCAACTTTTTTTTTTTTTACTGTTCATTAAAAAATACTATAGAAACGTAGTAAATTAGAATAGAATTGAAAAGGGACACTGACAAAAACAAATGCATTATGAAGTGGGAACTGAGTCCTCAATCACAGATTATTTTGCAGTTCCAACTTTTATTGTACTTGCAGTATGGTTGAATTTTCTATACATAAAATATATGGATATTTAATCTAGTTCATTTTCTTTAAACATGAACTCCTTTTCTTATTTTCAATTTTGTTCAATTAAAGTTAAATAAGTTATAACTCGAAATTCCATATACTTTTACCTTTATGGAATTCCTGCTTGGTGTAAGCAGGGATTTCTCAATCTCAAAGTTTGGTTTATTAAAAATTTAGCACTTTAAAAAAAAAATGTAATTTTTTTTGCAATAATTCAGAAACCATTAAAGTGATGTCTAAATGTTAACAGTTGGTATAGCACAAGCCATTTTAATGTGCACACAAATTGGTTTATTTTCTTGTAACAATATACAGTAAATAGTGTGAGAGGTTATTAGTAATTAGGGAAGTAGCTCAAGTACAATTATAACAATTTAAATTGATGCTCTAGTTGCTCATGAGGAGTCATCTCTATTATTTTGAAACCCGCTGGAATAAAAAAAATAAAGAGTAGACAACACTCTAAAATTAGATTTACAATTCTACTTCTCAAACCTTATATTAGAAAAATGTTCAGTATAAAAAATTAGTTTGAGAGGCTATATATATGTACACAAAGAGAATGCCTGCTACAGACTGTAATGGAAAAGAGTACTTACAGTACATTAGTGAATAAACTCTCATGTAACAGCCACTAATGGTGCTTGGAACAAAGATAAATGGGTACAAAATAGAAAAAAAGTGTCCCATATATAGCACTCAAGTATACTGAAATATATTATAAACATATACATTTTATTCGAAACGTCAAATCAATAAACATATAAGTATAAATGTACTATAAATGTATTACCACTGTAAGAACACAACATATGGTGTCACTTTTCAGCTCTGAATATCATTAACTATAAGAAAAACCTAATGGAAATGCGGGCACACTACACTGGGATGTGTATAAAGGATTTGGGGCAGTTTTTGTTAACAGTGGAAGCAGAGAGATACCCGCTCAACCTCTATGTGATCGAGGGGGAAGAGATGGTTGTACTAGGGGAATAATATAGAGTAAAACTGGGTTCTAAGCCAGAGAAGCCCTCCAGAGAGGGTAGGCTATAGAGAGCCCCTAACAGTGTACACTCGCTAATGTATCCTGATAAAGGGAAATTGAGTAGTGGAACACAAATCTGATAAAAAATAATTAGTGATGTAGATGTAGTAAATAGTACACTAAACAATCAATGATTAGTGCCCTGAGGGCAAATGTCAGTGGGTAAATAGATATAGAAAACCAATAAAAGCTCCAGCACACACTGATTAATAGAGAAAACGAAAGAGTCACGGAATAAGCCAAATTTAATAGCGGTAATAATAGAACAATAGGTATCACAAAATATGGAAATGCTTAACGACTATTAATGCAGAAGATATGGTTCTTAAAAAGCACAAGAGTAGGGGGGAGAAACACAGGGAAGGGGAGTGGGGGAAAAAAACACTAAAGGAAAAACTGCAAACAAATAAACATATAAAAAAGACAATGGGGGAGGGTACGAGGGGCAACGTTTCAGGGTGACGACCCCTTCCTCAGGCCCGTTCCCTTGGGTCCAATGGAACCACAAGGTACTTCCCTTAACCCTAACTACCCTACAAGACACAAAGTAGCCAAATAAGAATAAGCTCAGAATCAAGTCCCGATCAAAAGTCCACAGTATATGCAAGAGTGTATTGATTCCCTGTGTTTCTCCCCCCTACTCTTGTACTTTTTAAGAACCATATATTCTGCATTAATAGTCATTAAGCATTTCCATATTTTGTGATACCTATTGTTCGATTATTACCGCTATTAAATTTTGGCTTATTCCGTGACTCTTTCGTTTTCTCTATTAATCAGCGTGTGCTGGAGCTTTTTTGTTTTTTTATGATCTTCAGTGGGGTTATTTGGGCCCACTTCGTTCCGTTTGCACCCTGTACTTTATGATTTTCATTCTTTGTTTAGAGTGCTGTCTATTTGTTTATATACTGTAAATAGATAAAGGTTAAAATGCAAACTGGTATTTGTTCTAATAGACACAGTAAAATACAAGGTGACACAATGTACATATAGTGCAGATAAAATGCATTGCAGCCTGGTGGAGAGAGTGAAATAATGATACTGCTAAATAGTTGCAATCACGTTCACCAAATTGCAAGCTGCTACAAGTAAACAACAGTAGCTGCCTGCAACAAAATATCTTGTATCCTGAGGCTTTTCAACTGTAACAGAGAGCGAAACCCTCAGGTAGTTAGTCTGAGGGTTAATTTTTACTGTATATGCAGCTATAGCTGTTTACAACAAAATACTGTCCGGTGGTAGTGGCCTGAGAGGTTAACTTGTTGCCTGGCTGTCTGCAATAGAACCAATTACTCCCCGTATTACAAAAAGGGAAAAGATTGGGGCAAATAATTTATATGTCCAATCAGCTGTTGGGGGGACCTTAATTGCAATCCATATTGAGTGTAACAACTCATCTCACACTCTAAAGATAATGAGTGCTTTAAAAATACAGGGTCTCTGAGGAGGAGCTGTGTGCCGAGAGAAGGGGAGTCTGTGCAGCAGTCCTATTACAAATAAAGGGGGGGGGGGATACTCCTGAAAGACAGGATTTGCAGAGACTCCACAAAATGGGGGCACTAAGGGTTGTATGTAAAAAGGTATAACAAATGTATTTATGAAAATCAATGATGAAGACACAATATATATATATATTTTAAAACATATATAACTAATCACAGAGCAACATATGATGTCTAAGTTGTGCAGATAAAAGCTGCATGAATCCTAACATGTCCTGCTGGAATGAATGCAAGAAAGTGCTAGTAAATTAGCCACAACAATGCAATATCATTCACAATGGTATAAATAACAGGGACCCATTAGACCAGGAGGGATAACATAGTGTCCTCTCTTGAAAAAATGGATCCCTGCCTATGCCTGCCTGCTGACAGTAGGGTAAGGCCAATCCAGTAAAGAAAATGCAATAGCTAAACTCTAAATACTAGTTTGACTGTGTATAGCATAGAATACACACTGGTGGAACAAAGCCAAAGAAAGTGATAATGATATAGGGAAACAATGTATCTCATAGTCCCTACAGTAGCAATATCTCAAAGCCACAGCACAGTATGAGCTGTATACAGACCAACTCCCGGGACTCCTGGTAGTGCACAATGGTTTGCTGAAGTCCACAGTCAGAGGTGTAGTGATCGGCTAGTTAGTGCGGCATGCAAGAATAATAATTACGGAAGCTGGTTTTGATAGATCTGAGTCCCATCAGTAGTACACCAGAGCACTTGCAGGCAATCAAAGATGCAAAAAAATCCACAGCAGTCAATTGCATTAGCATACAGAGAGCACATGTAAACTCACTGGGGCTTATGCTTTAAGCCTTGATAACCAACTTATCGAGGCTTTTGAGCTGTTCGCGCTATGCAGAAAGCCTCGATAAGTTGGTTAAATCATGCGGTGAAAGCATTTTTTATTGATTACTTGTTCCTGGCCAAACACACCATGCAGTTGACAGCGAGAAGCCCCAAATCGCAATTTTGATAAAATTGTGCAATTCTAGTAGCCTCGATTATCTTCATGAAGGCTCTGGAATTTTGATTTGATCAAAGATTCTTCTCACCAGCAAAAGCATATGCATTTTTTTGGAAAATTATTGCTTTTAAATTCATTGTTATTTTTTCTATTTCTGTTTCTTGTTTGGAGTTAATTGTTGGTCCTGTTTTTGGGCCTGTTTATTTTTTTATGTTACCCATTGACTGCTATAGTGACTTGTCATGGACATGATGTACCACTGTGTCAATCAATGGATAGAGGGTGGGGGTACTTGTGCCGGGGTGGGTGGTAAGGCCTCCCGGGTGGGTAGTGGGGAAGGGTGAGTTAACCCCTTAATTACTCTAGGTTATTAACCGCTAGGTGATTAAGGGGTTTAGGGGCCTTTAGATTTTATTTATTCATGTACTCATGCTGGCAACGGAGGACATGGACCTGGAGTATGCTGACAAGGTTGCCCTTCATGATGGCAGGGTTAATTAGATGCCTCTTTGAATCTTAACAATCAAGTACAGGAACACTCGAGAACAGCAGTCAAAGTCTGGAGACCCTGACTCGGGGAGTAAAGTGGACGGACTGGAGAGGGAGGGGGAGAGAGGTTCCCTAAACAGCACAAGGTATATTAAACAAAGTATGCCCTGATACTGGGACAAACTGTGGTCAGACAGGAGAAGAGAGGGAAGGAAGTTGCCCTACTTGCTATCACTGAAGCACTGGGGTCAGCAGTAAAGTGATCAGATCACAGATGAAAGCATGCACAGTAAAGGAGCCGTACCTTTGTAATTGAGCCGGTACTGGTATGTAGCAGGGAGCTCCTTGTTGTACAGTATAACAGTGTTATGTTAAATATCATATACTGTTGTCTTCATAAAAATCTAGAATACATCTAGGTTACATAATGTTGGCTCTTTGGGAATATGTTCCTGTAACTCTAAATGCTTTAGCTCTTAAGTGCAAATATTAATCTTGATACCAACCCCCCTCCCCAATAAAGAATTCACCTCAAATACGTTGGAACAGGTAGAAATAGCTTTTGCTGGTAATTATGATAAAAATGTACTCAAAACCAGATTAGTATATTCACATTCTCCTACCAAGTGGACATGTGCTTCCCATATCCTGCTTGTTGTTGACCAATTTATGATGAAAATAGCATGCACATACATTACCTTTGAACGCTCTCAATGCTGTCTCTGACAAATTATAGTCTCATATCAATCTAAAAAAGAGAGTGGTGGGGTGCACTACAGTGACAAACATCGAGAGGTCAACTCCAATAAAACTTAGTTTATTAGAAACATGGATTAAAAGAAGACAAAGGTAAGTGATACCACCTACAGATGCAACTGTCGGTTCTGGTCTAGCGTGAGGAAAATCCCAAAGCATCTCACAAACACTCTGCAGCATAGTCCATAGACGCTGTAATGGCCCATCGTATTAACACTGGGGGGTCTCTGCATTTAAATGGGACTCACAGCCCGGCAGGATTCACACAGCATGAGTTCCATTCAAATGTCCCCCGCTTTGTTAATCCGATGGGCCATTGGAGCATCTATGGACTATGCTGAGGATTTTCCCCGACATGTTAATGGAATTCCTCAGAATATGGGCCAAAACCGAGAGTTTCATCTGTATGCGTTTTGCAAATCCACACATCACTGCTTGATAAATCTCAAAACGTGTAGGTGGTATCCACTTACCTTTGTCCTTTTTTTCCAGTGTTTCTAATAAAGTAAGTTTTATTGGAGTTCACCTCTCGATCCTCTTTTTTTGTCACTGTTAGTGCCCCACACCCATCTTTTTTCCTGCTACAGCAACAGCGGACATTGCACACCATGGATCGCCATAAGCAACATCAAGAACGGACAGCAGTGACTCATTAGCATATGAGTTTACTGCTTTATGCAAATATTCCATTTGGACTGTTCTGGGCTTAAGGCTATCTGTATACATTTGGTATGGATTATGCACTGATCATAGAAGATGTTAATTGCGCTTTTATGTCTGGTTGCCACAGTTGGCAGTAAAACACAATTTAGTATGAACTATTTCTAGTAGACACTATTCTCCATTAAGACACTATATTACCCATTTCAAGTTAGTTTTCTATATCAAGGGAGCTCCTGACATTATGTTTTCATCAATGTTTATCTGTAGTGATTTTCCCAGATATGTCTGAGCACTACAAATCCTCTGGACTTTGTGTTACTCATATAAAGCTAGCTAGTATTCTACCTAGAATTGATCTTACTAGTTGATAATGCATAATATGAATAGTATCTGCCCCTATCTCCTGATAAATAAACGATTGTTTATGCAAGCTAATCCTAAAATGAAAAAAGGAGGAGAGAATAAGATGAAAACCTGTGTTGGGGATAAATGAAATGGAAATAGACCCACATGTAAATCATACCCCAGAAAAAAAGTATTTGTACCCCAAAAGGGCTGGTGGTAGCTATCAGGGAAGTGGGGGAGAGAATGGCTTTTGCTGGTAGTTATGATAAAGAACAGTATAAAAGAGAGATTAGTATATCCACATTCTCCTTTCCAGTGGCCACTGGCTTCTCACATCAACTGGACCAATTCAAGATCAAAATAATATGCCCTCCATAAGAATGAAGTCACTCTAAATGTGACCTTTCAGCTACCTTTCAAGTGCAGTACTGCCCTTCCTACCCAGCAGATTGTTGTGTGCAGGAGTTTCATCCTGCCTCGCTACAGCAGGCAGATTACCTAATCAGCTGATGTTTTGCTTTAAATATCAGTCATTTCTAGTCTCCTGTGAAAGCTGCCAAATCTGAATGCTAGCTTGAAGTTTACAAGATTTAACTCAGCTCTGCATCATTTATGCATGTTGTCCCCAATGCCTTACTGGAATATATTGCCATATGCCAAGTGAATTCAGCATGCTGCCTGCTGCCCTCCCCCGGGCTACCAGGCAACACTTTATGCCAGTTCCTCCCCTCCTCTCCCCTGGGCAGCAACCTGCCTTCCTCTTTTTCCTGACAAGAAATGCCCTGGTCATCCTCTCTCCCCTTGGGCAGCACCCCACTGTCCTCTTTCTCTGGGCAGGAAAACTCTCTGTAATCCCCCCTCCTGGATGCCCAGCTCTTGTGCTTGGTCATTGCGTGTATTGCTGTCTTGTCACAGTCTTACTTTTTTTGTATTGTATTGTATTGTATATCTTTATTTATATAGCACCATAAATTTACATAGCGCTTCACAGTAGTAATACATGCTGTAATCATATAAATAACAAATAATATATATAACAGGTCATGGGAATAAGTGCTTCAGACATAAAAGTAACATTAAGGAAGAGGAGTCCCTACTCTGAGGAGTTTTCAATCTAATTGGTAGGTAGGGGAACATATAGAGACAGTAGGAAGGAATTCTAGTAAGTGTGTCTGCAGGGGGCCAAGCTTTATGTATGATGTGTCCAGGATTATCCAGTGCTATTCATATGCTTCTTTAAGCAAATGTGTCTTAAGGTGGGTCTTAAAGGTGGATAGAGAGGGTGCTAGTCGGGTCCTGAGGGGAATGGCATTCCAGAGGTGTGGGGCAGTCAGTGAAAAAGGTTTAAGGCGGGAGAGGGCTTTAGATACAAAGGGGGTAGAAAGAAGACATCCTTGAGCAGAACGCAAGAGTCGGGATGGTGCATAGCGAGAAATTAGGGCTGAGATGTAAGGAGGGGCAGAAGAGTGTAATGCTTTAAAAGTGAGGAGAAGAATGGAGTGTGAGATGCGGGATTTGATCGGAAGCCAGGAGAGGGATTTCATGAGGGGAGATGCTGAGACAGATCTAGGAAAGAGTAGAGTGATTCTGGCAGCAGCGTTTAGGATAGATTGTAGGGGAGACAGGTGAGAGGCAGGAAGGCCGGACAGCAGGAGGTTACAGTAATGAAGACGGGAGAGAATGAGGGCCTGAGTCAGAGTTTTAGCAGTCGAGTAACAGAGGAAAGGGTGAATCTTTGTGTTATTTTGGCCATCTTCAATTCCTACCTTCTAATTATAGGGTTAAATCCTGCAGCCGTATTTACTCACAGGGTTTTCTTCCTGTCCTGGGTGCTGTTGTGCACTACTTGTGAGTTGAGGTTGTATCAGTTTTTCTGGCCTTCTATCCTCCATGGATGCGCAAACTATTGACGCTGAGCCCCACCTGCCTTCTCCCCCCGGTGCTCGCGCCCCCTACCTTCCTTTCCGGCATGCGGGGGTCATGTGACGTCACGCCATGACCCCGCGGCGTTATTTGACGCCACGTTGCCATGGCGACGGGTAATGTGCCATGTCCCATGGCATCATTTGACGCCGTGTTGCCATGGCGACGCGTCACACAGCCGACTGAAGCAAGGTAAGTGGAGTGTTGCAGAGGCCCACGCGATCCCCCGGCATTAAATTAAATGCCCTGGTGAAGAACGTGGGGCCTCTGCAACCACCCGCGCCCCCCCAGCAAAATCTTCCACCCCCCCAGTTTGCGCACTGCTGCTCCACCATACACCTTCTGTTTAAGGGTTGTAAAACATAAGTTCTCAATTCAATTACTTGTTACCAATCCAATACCACTTTTAGCGATTTGTTACCTTTTCACACACATGGCAATGGGACAGCAAAGCCTATATTTGATGTGTGGGGTAGTAGCAACTCCAGTCAAGAATTTTACCCTGAGTTGCTGCAGCAGGCTTAAAAACGAATCTCATCTTAGTTATGCCTTTAAATATCAGACATTTCCCAGTCTCCTTTTGCTAACTGTAAAATCCGAATCCAACATCCACCCCTCGTCTTCTTTTTCATACTATCTTCAGGGGTGCGCAAACTTTTCAGTCTGCGCCCCCCTGCCTGCTTTCCCCCTTTCTCGTGCCCCCCCCTTACTTGGTGTCTGGCATCTTCTGATATCACGTTACCATGACAATGCGACATCATTTCACCCCACTGCGTCATTTGACACTGTGTTAACATGCCATGTTACCAGGCATTGAAATGCCTGTGGAAAGAGCGTGGTGCCTCTTTAACCATCACTCCCCCCCCATAAAATCTTGCACCCCACAGTTTGCACACCCCTGCTCTATCCTCCTTAGTGTTGACCTCTTACTCTGCATCCTACACTTCTATACCAGGGTAGTAAAGCCAAAGTTCTCAATTCAATAAATTATTACCACTGTTACCAATTCATAATCTACATACACACATGACAATTACACATAACCATTCATCCGCAAGCCTAATCTGGCAAAAATGTATTTCAATAATATTACAACAAGCTGTGACAGAATGTCATCATCGGAGCTCCCTGACCATCCTCTATTTTATTCATAGACACTTCTATATTATTGTTTTTATGCCTATTTCTTTCTATTCCTTCCTTTCATTTATTGATTGATTTATGTATTTGTTATTTAATTATTTGAGTAGCACCCTTGGGGTATGCTAACATTTACTTTAGCTGGTTCCTGGTCCCTACAGGGAGGTAAGGGGTTAAATCCATTTTTCAGATCCCAACTTTATGTAACTAAGTTCATGTAACCAATTTCATGTTGAAAATCATATAGACAGGGGATTGGCCAGTCCCTGGTTTCCAGAATATGTTGAAAGGGTCACCCTACAAGGGATGACAGCTACTGTAGCTTAAGCCCTTCTCTGCCCAGCTAGAGAGGTGTGAAAAAGTCATATATTTTGTTTTCTAATTAGGAAAGTATCCCAGTGTAAGGGACCTATAGACACATTCAGGAACCGGCTGCCAGCGACAGTAGAGAGTGGATTATTCATTGCAGGTGCTCATTAAGGAGACCTGGGGGAGTTTATGGGGCGTTATTGGTGGCGTCTCTGGTTCTGTTTCCTGCAACAGAGGGAAGACTTGAAAAAGATTTGTCCTGCCAACAAGTCTCATGGTTGAGGAAACCCTGGTTAGTGTGTCTAAGCCTTAACAAGAAGCTACCCTGTAACTGAAAAACAGTCCTGTTGCTGCTATAGATTGCTTTTCTCTGTACCATAAAGTTAAAGAAACGTTCTTGGCGCCCTGTTCTATTATTGCTCACCGTCCCAGCCATGCACAAAGTTCCAGCACCCTTAGAAACCGAAAAACAAGCTAAACAACTTCTGAGCATCACCTACAAATCAGCAATATCACTTTAGGAGACAGTGAGACAACTTGCTTTTTCCCCTCCTCTGTTGGCCGGGGTTAGAGATGTTACGTTTGTTTATTTATTTTAAATCCATTATTATCATTATGTATGTAAAGATTGTAGTCTTTCACTGCAAGACAGCTGCCACTCATATGGCAAAGGGAATTTCCTAATGTTGGCAATAAATTATTTATCTAAATATTTCTGTGTACTGTTTGAAGTATATCCTGGAAACCATTTTACAGTACACTTTTTTTTTCAGAACAACTTGGGCTTCTACTGTTAGAATACAGAAAATATGGGATTTAAAAAAAAAAACGTTTCAATGTGGTCTCGAATATACAGTAACTACTGTATCAAGACTTTTACTGGCAGGGTCATGTTGAACATCATCATTTTGTATACTACAGTATTATGAACAGGCTGTGGCAGAGAAGTCCAGGGAACACAAAGAAAAGGCCAGGAAGCACAGGAAGCAGGAAACTATAAGGACAGGCCGAGAGAGAGGACAGGAGCACCAAGCGGAGACAGACAGAGGAAACCCAGGGCAGACAGAAAACAGTAGCACACCCGATGGACAGATAAGGGAACTGTGGCTGGGAGCAGGATGTCTAGGAGACCCTGACACCTCGGGTCAAACACTACCTCCAAGCCTGCATACCAAACCTTTACTACGCTACGAGTGTGGTAGGAACCTCAAAGACATGTTAGTTAAAACTGATCAATCTGTGGGCAGGCACATAACTACAGGACCATCCTCCAGACATCTGCACAATGGTAACGTCATAAAAAAAAGACACCACTTGGCATGTACATCTCAATATACTGTTTATGTCATAGTTTGTCCATGCAGACTTTATTATGTCGGGAAAATGGATGATTAAAGAGCGGATGGCTTTGCATTACTCTGCAATCAGGATCAGTTTAAGGTACAAAAAAGAAGACCAACCAGTAGACACACATTTTTTTCAATGTGCGCCACCAACTCTCCATCTTCCGACATTATCTTAATTATTATCATTGATTATCATCGATCATCTGATAATGATCACTATCAACCAGGTATCACCACTCAAATGGGTTGGAATTCAATCAAAATGATTGCTACAACAAAAGAGTCATTGGATTTATGCCTTGAAAGCCTCAATGAGCATTTCATATCCAGCTTTTTTTTGCTTTAAAAATGTCTGATGACAACTGAGTTTTGTTGCTACATTAACCATCTATTTATTTTGCAGGCTGGCTTGTGTGAGATGTGCTGCAGGAAATTACCCTACTCCTGCCTCAATATGGTAAACATTGCCGCTCCAGGGACATACAGGATCCCCCTTAGTCAGGTGTATATTTCTACTCATATTATGTACAGTATGGTTAAATTGTTTATCTATCTCACCAGTCTTTCTCCGCATCTCCTGAGAGAATATATACTGTGTATGATAATGCTGCCCTATGGTGAGTTATATGCTCTGAGGATTTCAGGTGGATCTTTAATACACAAGTCCTGTTTGCCAGCATAGAGAAAAGGGTTTTGACACAGCATGAGAGGATTCCACCAGATTTTTTCAACAGGCTTATTAATAGGACACCATGCATTGCCCAGCACACAGCATTATGCGTTTCTCTTCAGCATCGCTTGGTGGCATATCAATGATATGGACTAGGAACTAATGCATCGTTAGGCGGAGTTCTACCCTTATCGCATTACAGATCTACTTCACTGCCTGGCTGGTGGCACAGCTCATGTACTGTACAGTATATGACTGATTAATACTGCACTCCGGTCCGTGTGTCTGCATATACACTTAGGACATTTTTTAATACTGTTTGCTATATAGTTCTGTGTCTCAGCTTGCTATTCAATAGTGCTAGAACTCTGCATATGCTTGGTGCTTGTTTCATGTTTCTCCCACTCTGTTTCCTCTCTGATATTTGCACTGCAGGATGTTTAGGAAATCATAGCTCATAATGTAATTGCCTGTGTAAATATAGACATTTTGCTATGGATACAGTATGTGACTATTACTTTGCCCTTATCATGCTACTCTGCTTTGTTGCAAGACGGTATGCTACTGCAGTTCGTAATTTGCTAGCCATGCTTCTCACTCCAGCTCATCATTCTCCAGATCCGAATCTAGCTAGATATATACACAGTATTTGTTTTAAAGCCCTGTCCTCATTCCCAACATACAGTATTTGGTCTACACTCTTTTAATTAAGGCACACAGAAATTATTTGAATACGTTTTTATTTCTTTCACTTTTTTTCACTTTTTTTCACTTTCACTTTTTTTCACTTGCACTTTGGTGTGTGTTTACACCTTACAGAGATCTGGTCCTCCAGCCACCCATGCTCACAGGTGAGGGGCAGCTGTTTCATTCAGGCTTGTTTGTTGTTTACAGCATTGGGGGAATAGTATATAAGGTTTTGAATTGTCTATATTCATTTGTCTTGAGAAAGGCTTGATAGTAAGCTGAAACATTGATCTGTTCTAAATACACTTTTTGGATGTTTTTCTAAAGACCTGGAGTACCCGTTCTTATCAGCTTGTGTTAGCATTATTTTTGCAGTTTGCATCAAGGCAGCTAACTTTGTATTTTGGTGGAGCACGCATGCACACACAATTTATATTTAAGTAACTAAGCATAACAAAGTAAACGGAAAATGTTAGCCAAAAATGTCTGAATGACGGCCTCAGCTGATATAGAATAAGCCATTAAAGCAGCAGTCCAAGCTGCTGTTTTATTTTTTATTCAATTTTTTTTCTCTTTAATACAGTATGTGCTTCAATACAATCCACACTATGATAAGTAATTAGTTAAGTTGCCAATCGATCCATTCTCTTGTGATAGATTGGCGAGGATTCGGTTTGGGGGTTCTCTAAATGGCTGCAGAGTAGAATTCTGCAGTCAGTGAAACGCAAGTGAATATTAATATGACAAAGTTCTATGGGGAAGATCAATTGGTGCACTGCTAGAGAGAGGGCAAGGTTCAAAAGGGAAGGGGATGTGACTGTACGTAGTTGCTATAGAAACAAAAAAATGCTTGTCACATTATAATACATTAGAAATGTCATCTAGAGTTGTTTTTTAAACAAAATGCTACATGTATTTTCTCACAGTACAGAACTGATTTATTTAAAAAACACATGTAGGATATTGCTTGGACTGCAGCTGTAATTCCTTTAACTGTAGTGATAAGAAAAAGTACAAGCCATTTGCATGTATAATGTATATGAAAGTGTTGTGGCTTTTTGCATACCACACATAGTTTGTTTGACTTAAAAACATTTTTGGCGCTTTAGGTGAATATTTAAAAGAAAAAATTAGTACATTGACGCACAATATATTTTGTGGTTTTGGTGTATCAACTATAAACAAAATATTCAGTTTTAAACACTTAGTACAGTACAAAGACAATTTTAAGGTTATTTTTCATTGGTTTAGTAGCCTTTAAAAAAGGAAAACGGGTTTATAATAAAATAATAGTGGAGAGAACCGATGGTACACAAATTAGTGCCACATAGTCACACAGGATATATTCATTATATACGTCTGATGGCAACCATATTTATGATGTTGAACTAAATGAATACTGATAAGTGAGAATTTATCAGTGTAGTCTTCATTCATTTCCCATATCCCAAGGTATACTGGGTAAGTGTGACTGCTCAAACATCACACAGTATATAGCGAGATTACATCACAGAGTATATAGTGGGGTAAAGAGGGGGCGGAGGGAAACACAGGGGAACAGATTAATAAGACCCCAGTGTGTCCCCTCCACTATCCGTCTGTCTTACACCTTTTCTTTGTAACATTTATATAAGCAAAAGATAACATCATCCTCTATACTGTACGTAGAGATGGATAACATAGTCCAATATCCCTAGCAATGTTAAGGGACTGGTTTTTTTTGCTCACGGGACCCATCACATCCAAACTCTGTGGGTGTGCTTCCAATGGCAGAGAGAATACAAGAAGATCAAGTTAAACAGCAGGGACTAGAAGGGACACAGCTACGTTGTAGCAAAAAAGGGCTAAAAAGCACTGCTGGTTAAAACAGATTTATTGTACTAACAAGGTTTGCATAGCAGCAAACAGTACAAAGAACTCTAACGTGTTTCACCGGATCTTCTTATAATAAAATAATGCTTTACCCTACCATCTTCTAGAGCTGTGAATTTTTTTTAGATTTAAAAAATGTATTTAGTTAAGTCAATTAACGATCTAAAACCAATCTAAAAATGAGTAGGGGGTTCAAATTATTATATCAATGATATCATCTTTTAAGAAAGAAAGAAAATTGCATACCTCCAAAATATATATTTTCTGAAGATGAAACTTGAATTGGTAGAGTAGTTTGCATGGATAAAGAAGCATCATTATCTATTGTTACACTTGCCCGATTTCTTTTAGCCACAAATGAAACAGAATGCCATTGTCCATTATTCAAATCAAAACCTAGAATAATAGAAATTGATTAATGAATATAGCATTGGTATTATTTTTAGTGATAAATGATATTTTTTATCAATAACTGTTACAGTAAATTACATTCACTTTACTTTTCTCTATAAATATTTATTTAATCAATTAATGTAATGAAATAATTCAGAATAACCCATGTTTTCTTCAATATGCATTATCCTAATAACTGTTCAACTAAATATGATCCATCAAATATTGAAATAACTTTTCTTGATAAAAATGTGAATCATAATTTTAGGATTTTGAATGGCTTAATATATTTCTATGTAAGTGGAAAAAAGGAAACACTAAAACAACTTTTAAGTTTAAAAACCCTCTAGCTGAAAATGAATTTTATAAAATCTCTTTAAAGCAGTCCTCCAGGGATCTCTCAGTTTCTATTATAACGCTAATAGAATGTTTTAAAGTTTCTTAGAAAAAATGCAAACATGGGGTAGATCCTCAGAAGTGCGTTAAATTAGGGCAAATTACGGTAACATTACCGTACCTAATTAGGTAATGGACATTTTTTTCCCTTCATTTAATGGAGATGTCAAAGCTAATCATATGCATAAATAAGGGTCTTTAGCAAAACCACCATCCTTATGTTACCCGTAGGAACGGGGATGTTCGTAGTGCTGAGACTGGTTCTCCAATACACTGCACATGTGCATTGGTTAAACATAAAGGTGCATTATTAAGGCAGCGTTATTAACAGAGATTTTAGTGTGTGTTAACAAAAACTAATGCAAATCTTGTTATAATATTAGAAATGTATCATTTTTACACATTAACTTTTCACTTAATTATATGGTATAAAATGTAATAATAACTATATTAAGTATGGGTGTACAAAAAATTATATCCCTACATACCTCAACAATATTAGTTCACATAAACATACAGTATCACTTTAATCATTAAAAAACATAATATAGTTTATGATGTGTTTCAGACATTTATACAGTATAATCCATAATATATATCTTTGTAAGACATATCACTTTTTGTAATGAAAGAGATACTTATTACTGTACATTGCTTTTAGGCTCTTCGAAGAAATAACTCAATGATAATCAGTGTCTGGATGTGAGTAAGGGCAGCTTTTGGAAGGAGCTAAATATTGTAGCCTTATTGCTATGTGCTTATATTAAAGGAGGTCTGAGGATCTCCATTGTTAGGTAAATTGCTCATTGACATTTGATTTGTATATGAGTAAGCCTAGAGTCCATTAACATCTAAGGATTCGTTCTTTTTAAGGAAAATGCCAGGACATCATGCACTAATTACCTTTGGGGATATGATTTATGCATATGGATACGTTCAATTGAGATAACAGAACATTAAAAAATGAACGACCTTCTGAAGATCTACAACTTGGCCACTGGGGTCTGACGTAATGGCTTTCAATTTTCTTCCTCAGCATTCCCTGACCCAGCAGCCATTTCATCTCCGAAGGACTAATATTTTTGAGAGATGCCAGCACTGAGAGACTCAGATTCATGAAGCAGCTCTTGGGGATACCCCATTTCAATAAAAAAAATGGTTTCATCACGAGCAGCATGGATTGCTGCTTTAATCCAATGAATTTCTTAACAGGTGTGATGGCATAAATTATTGTCATGAAATGGTTTTAGGAGCTTAAGGTAGGTGTTAGGTTGACTAAAGAGATAAAGGTGTTAGATTTGGTAAATGAACATGGAATGTGAATACATTATTATTACTGCACAAATATTACTAACATCAAAAACTTTTGAGGTATTCTATATACTAAAATACTGTCAAAATGCCTCTGACAAACTTTTATGTTCTCCTTTAGTAAAATGATTATCTGACTGAATAATAGCATCTAATACAAATACAGATGTTGATATGAGTACCATTACAAAGTTTGCAGTGAAGATGACAACAACCCATGAAAGACCCAATAAAAATCTGCAAGTTTATTGATGCCAATTTTATGTGGGAAATTAATTTCCATTTTTTGTTTTGCAAAATCTTCTAATTTGCCACTTTTGGGGCAAAGGTCATCTCTTGCTAATAGTTTAAATGGCTCCTCGTTTGCATATTTGTTCCCATTGTTTTTTGCTTGCAAACTTGCAAAATGTTGCCTTAACGCAAAAGCTCTTTGCGTATTTTCACCTGTAAGCCAAAGTTATCCGCATGAACTTGAAAATTCTCTGTTCGAATTTGCTAATTTTAATTCACAAGTGAAAGTTCTTACGGCAAACTTTTTTTTTAGCAAAAAATAGAAACATCACTACTATTTAGTAAAGTACCTATTGGCTTATATACATAACAAAACACTCCTCTATATATTGTACCACATGAAGCGATAACTATGTTTATACTCTCCCTTGATCCACAAAGCTCTGTAAAAAGATCTCATATTGGGACTTTACCCAACACAAAAAGTGTATCCTCAAAGCTAATTATATGCAAAAACAGCAAAAGTTCTTCATCTCATTTGCGTAGGCTTAACGCCATATTATTGTAACATAACATTGTATTACCTTCCAATATGTGTTGGCTTTACTCTGATCAAGACCATGAAGTACTGTACTGCAGGTGTTTAAATCAAGTTGAGAAAAAGGCGAGTTAATGAAAATAACACTGGAAATAATGCTATGTTAGTCAGTGCTTAACTCTATGTAAGCTTTGGATGTGAGCAACGACAAGTTTAGGTACAGTATGACCTAACTAAAGTAATATTTAGTCCCAGCGTTAACCTTTCAATGATTTTGTGGATATCTGATATTAGGGTAACGCCTCAATTGCATGTTGTCTCTAACCGCCATTCAAGTCAACACAATGCTCTTTACTGGAGAAAACATCACGTTACGTTATTGTCCTTTAAAATACACAGTTTGTGTTAACATGGCATTCAGTTACATTAAAGTAAAGGTACAGTAACTCACTTAAAAGCTTTGTGGATCTGGGACTCTCTCTGCCACCCTCCTTCACCCTTACTTCAGACTTTTACTTGGTGAACTACTTGAAAACTATTAAAAAGTTAGATTTTTCAATAATAAAAACATATGGTGAGTTTTACAAAATTTAAAGATGTGGGCAAAACATGTGCATCTCTTTATCACCGTACTGTATCTGACAAAGCCATCTCCCATTCAGTTTATGAATTCTTGTACACAGCAAGAAATACAGTATCTAATCACATTTTCTATACCGTATAGAGCACAAACTATATAGAAGGATATTGAAACTTACAAACTGATAGAAGAGGCTATGCAGAAATGAGGGGATGATACAAATAGATTAAACTTTAGGTAGAATTACCATACTTTATCTATCTTAAGTCTGATTTCTAATCCTGTTAAAAGCAGCTTTATTAGACTAAGTAAGATCTTTGTAACACTTTCTTGTTTGTGATAATTTGTTGCCAATATTCTAAGCAGTTTGAGCGGTAAACTGTAACAATAGATAATGTTACCGTAGTAATATAAGGATATATTGTACAGTAGCTGCTGAGTTTGACTGACTGAAGAATTGATTTGAAACTGAATGGCAGCCATTTAGTGAACCCTTGGAAGCAGGATCTTTGCTGATCGATCTTCAGGAGATTTAATTGATCGGCAATTTAGGTCATTCATTTTCAATAAAGATTATCAAAGGTTGCATATATTAAAAAAATATATATATATATAATGTGTGTGTGTGTGTGTGTGTGTGTGTGTGTGTGTGTGTGTGTGTGTGTGGTTTGTGTGTGGTGTGTGTGTTGTGTTGTGTGTGTGTGTGTGTGGGTGTGTGTGTGTGTGTGTGTGTTTGTTGTGGTGTGTGACAAGCTTTCGAGATATTTTCAGCAATACTGAAATTAGGGATAGGGGGGGCTGTAACATTCACACAGCACAGAAGGGGAAGATGATGGCTGGGGGGGGGGTTGGGGGAAGTGTGAATTATGTGGATAAAGGGTTTTCTCACACACTATCATAATTTGTTGTAATGTCCTCTCGTTTCCCTGCCAATGTGCCATCCAAACCTTCCTTCCCCCCCCTGCCCCAGCGTCGCTCCCCCTCTGTGCTGCTGTGCAGCACCCAAATCCCTAAATGCTCTACCTTCCTAATCTCGCTTTTTACCACCCTTACTGTGTCTTCAAACATTCCTCTCTCACCCCACCTAATCTACATCATCTGTTCTTTTTTCTTCCTTTTTTTCAATCTCTGTCTAAGCCATAGACACATTGTATATGCAGTATTGCTGATCGGGAGGAAGAGAGGAAACTCTCAAAAGCTTGTCCTATGACATAAATGTTAGTCCAAATAAAACAGTTATCACCTAATACTGAAGAACTCATTATTTCTGTATGTTTTATATATATATATATGCTATATATATATATTATATATATATATATATATATATATATATATTATATATATATATATATATAATTCTATATATGTAACGAAATAATGAGTTCTTTATTTATTTATATATTATAGCGTATTTGTTTATATATATACGCTCAATAAACACACACAAATCAGCAGGGGAGCATGGGGAGGAACAAAAATTTAAGTGCAGCAAAAATGACAATGTGAAAAAGCATTCATTGACTTGGCTCTAATGAAATTGACTATTTACAAGAGTGAGATCAAAAAGGCAGGGTTGACTCAAACGGTCAGGGTAAGTGTGATGATGCAGTTGTCATCAAAGTGGATCGGTCCCAAGGATCACGTCCCCAATGTAGAGAAAAAAACTGGGCTAAGGCCAGAGCACTCAAGATAAAATAGCTTTATAACATAAAATATTATACTCACATTCTAACAATAAAAACGGGCATAATCACACTGCATTAGTGTAGGAAGATTTTAGCCAGCTGGCTCACCTCCGCAACGTTCCCACTCCTCCCGGCCTCAGCCTCCGGTCAGGCTGTTTAGACTGCTCCGACTGGCGTGTGACGTCACTTTACTCGCGGTTTCGTCGCTTCGGTGAGGGCTGGATAGCTACTCCTGCAACTGCCTCTGCTGTATGCTCCTCTCTTGAATAAGACTCCCACTCTAATCGCGTTTCGAAAGGAAGGAGTGGGGGAACTTGTGGGCGGACGGTGAGCCAGCTGGCTAAAACTTCCTACACTAATGCAGTGTGATATGGCCCTTTTTATTGTTAGAATTTGAGTATAATGATTTTATTGTTAAAAGCTATTTATCTTGAGTGATCTGCGCTATGCTCCAGTTTTTCCTCTCTACATTGGGGTACGTTGATCCTGGGGACCTGATCCACTTTGATGACAAACTGTCATCATCGCTTACCTCTGACGCGTTTGAGTCAACCCTGCCTTTTTGACTCTTACATCTGTAGTAGTCAATTCATTAGAGCCAAAGTCAATTTGAGGCTTTTTTTGCCATGATCATTTTTGCTGGGGCAGAGGCGAAGTAATGTGTGTGTGTGTGTGTGTGTGTGTGTGTGTGTGTGTGTGACAAGCTTTCGAGAATTTTCAGCAATACTGAAATTAGGGATAGGGGGGGCTGTACATTCACAGCAGCACAGAAGGGGAAGAGGATGCTGGGGGGGGGGGGTTGGGGGAAGTGGAATTAATGTGGATAAAGGGTTTCTCACACACTATCATAATTTGTTGTAATGGTCCTCTCTGTTTCCCTGCCAATGTGCCATCCTAAACCTTCTTCCCCCCCCTGCCCCAGCGTCCTGCTCCCCCTCTGTGCTGCTGTGCAGCACCCAAATCCCTAAATCTCACCTTCCTAATCTCCGTTTTACCACCCTTACTGTGTCTTCAAACATTCCTCTCTCACCCCACCTAATCTACATATCTCTGTTCTTTTTTCTTCCTTTTTTTTCAATCTCTGTCTAAGCCATAGAAACCATTGTATATCAGTATTGCTGATCGGAGGAAGAGAGGAAAACTCTCAAAAGCTTGTCCTATGACATAAAATGTTAGTCCAAATAAAACAGGTATCACCTAATACTGAAGAACTCATTATTTCTGTATGTATATATATATATATATAATATATTATATATATATATATATATATATATATATATATATATATATATATATATATATATTATATATATATATATGTAACAGAAATAATGAGTTCTTTAGTTTTATATTTATACGTAATGTTTATTATATATACGCTCAAATAAAACACACAAATCCACGGGGAGCATGGGAGGAAACAGAAAAAATTTAGTGCAGCAAAAATGACAATGTGAAAAACATTCATTGACTTGGCTCTAATGAATTGACTACTTACAGATGTAAGAGTCAAAAAGGCAGGTTGGACTCAAACGGTCAGAGGTAAGTGGATGATGCAGTTGTCATCAAAGTGGATCGGTCCCCAGGATCACGTACCCCAATGTAAGAAAAAAACTGGGCATAGCGCAGAGCACTCAAGATAAAAATAGCTTTATAACAATAAATATTATACTCATTCTAACAATAAAAACGGGCAATATCACACTGCAATAGTGTAGGAAGATTTTAGCCAGCTGCTCACATCTCCGCAACGTCCCCCACTCCTCCTCCGCCCTCAGCTCCGGTCAGCTGTTTAGCTGCTCCGACTGGCGTGTGACGTCACTTCCACTCGTTTCGTCGCTTCGGTGAGGGCTGATACTCCTCAACTACCGCCTCTGCTGTATGCTCCTCTCTGAATAAGACTCCCACTCTATTACGCGTTTCGAAAGGAGGAGTGGGGGGAACGTTGCGGGGACGGTGAGCCAGCTGGCTAAAACTTCCTACACTAATGCAGTGTGATATGCCCTTTTAATTGTTAGAATGTGAGTATAATATTTTATTGTTATAAAGCTATTTTTATCTTGAGTGATCTGCGCTATGCCAGTTTTTCTCTCTACATTGGGGTACGTGATCCTGGGGACCTGATCCACTTTGATGACAACTTCATCATCCACTTACCTCTGACCGTTTGAGTCAACCCTGCCTTTTTGACTCTTACATCTTGTAAGTAGTCAATTCATTAGAGCCAAGTCAATTGAAGGCTTTTTTCACATTGTCATTTTTGCTGCACTTAAATTTATTTTTGTTTCCTCCCTATGCTCCCGGTGGATTTTGTGTGTTTTGCTGTTACTGTGGGGGAAGAGTGAAGACTACCCCTTCCAGTGGGTTCCAGAGCAGGGGGTGAAACTGTATTTACTTAAATTTTATCACATTTTTCACTTATTTAAGTTTTTGATTAGTCACTTATTATTAGTGTCCACTTTTATTTGTTTACGCCTGTGTTCACTTTACCACTATCATATATACGTCAAATATACAGTACGCACACTCTGATTACATTGTCTAAATATTTTACAATTATGAACAAATTAGGTTAATGTAATTTTATTCCTTACCTGTTGAAGATTCAGAATATGCTTTTCCATTTTTAAAAAGGCTCATTTTAAGTTTTCCATCATCAATATACAGTACAAGATCGAATGCTGCCAAGCTAAGTTTACTGGAAAATAGAATGCCTTCTCTATTCCACGTGCGGAAGTGAAAACTGACAGTCAACTCATCTTGTAATAAGCCAGGCAGGATCAGATAACTTTTAGAATTTAGAAATGTAATTGGGACAACTTGCGGTTCGGAGCAAGAAAAAGAAGCATTTCCCTAAGAAACAAAAGAAAATCAGTTAATTTATAGTATTATCCAATTAGCACAAATGTTAACAATGCAATGAGGGTATTTTCAGCGCTATATAGTAAAACTATTACCTACTGTATGAAGATGTCTTCCAAGTTACGGGGTAATGACAATTCTCTATTTTACACGTTTGCTACTGAATACCTGTAGTGCAATGTTGATTGGCCTTTATTGCTATAATAAAGCAGAAATCTACATCCTCAACTTTACTTTAGCTAAATTTATTACATAAATATAGATGTTTTACCAAAAAAAATAGAAATGCCTTTTTTGGACTGTGAACATTAAAACTCAATGTAGAATATTTATTTTTGGGGAGAATTATAATTTCCATAGGAATTAATTCACTCATAGTGAAAAAGCAATTAGCAGACTAAGGGCCAAAAAAAAAATTGATTTTTTTTTTTTTTAAATCGACATTTTAGCAGTGTTGCTATCATGGTATGCAAAAAGGCCCGAATACCAGGCCTGTAACTCGGGAAGCAGGGGTTCCCTGAAGAAGAAATCAATGCTTTTCAGCTCAGGGACCCCCTGCTTTCCGAGTTACAGGCCCTGGTATAAGGCATCAGGTGCCGGTACAGCCGCCATTTTTAAAGCGTCCGCATGACGTAACTGGGTAATTTAAATACCATGGACTGTAACTCTGAAAGCAGGGCGTCCCCGAGGCTGAAATCAAAGCGGTTGAGCTCAGGAGACCCCCTGCTCCCGCACACTATTAATAAAAATTACATTAAAGCAGCTTTATTACATTAGCGGATATCCGCTAAGGCAATGAAGGGGTTAAACACCAGTGTCATGTGGATGAAGGGGGTATTTGGTCCTTGATGGGTGTTTAGGCCTTGTGGTGGGTTGCGGGTTGAGTTAACCCCTTCATTACCTTAGTGGTTAATACAGCTAACGTAATGAAGGGGTTAACCCCTCCCACTACCCACCCGGTAGACCTAAACACCCATCCTTGGGGCTAATACCCACTTCACCCACCGCCGCTACCCACAATAAAAAAAACTACACACAACAGCCCCACTACTCACCTCCTAGACCCCAATACACATTACAATATTTAATAAACAACAATACACAACCCACCCACCCCCTGTACCCCCACATAAAACCAGAATGTATCATTTTTGACACAGGATTAATACCACAGGCCGGCAGGGTTCCGAGGGTGGTTCCTGTGGGTGTCCACAGGCTCCACAGGCTCCTGGGGGGCACCCACGGGTGTCTGGGGGCCCTCGGGTGGTCCATGCTAAGCTCCGTGCGACTCCAGGTGGTTCCCATGGATGTCTTGGGGCCCCCAGGTGGTTCCCATGGGTGTCTGTGGGTCCTCAGCTTGTCCCCGTGGGCGTCTGTGGGTCCCCGCTGGCCTGCCGTACCATTTCTGCATTTAAAAATAAATAAACATGGCCTAGATTTCAATAATACCCTTTCTCCACCCCACCCCGCAAACACATACAGTACTGTAATGGGCAAAATAAGTATTATCCAGATATGGATATTAGATTATTTTCCCATTAGTAAACACAACATTAACCAGCCAGCATAAATAAAGTAAATAAAAACCGTACTACTTACACCTGCTAATATGAAGGGCGTCCTCGTCAGCATACTGCAGGGCCATGTCCTCCGTTGCCAGAAAGCATACATACAAAATACAAATCTAATGTCTCCTAACCCCTTAATCGTCGTAGCGTTTAATAACCGCAACGATAATTAAGGGGTTAACACACCCTGCCCCGTTACCGACCTGGGAGTCCTAACTGCCCCAGACCCACTATACCCACCCTGTACCCACTGATTGTTATAGAAGTACATCATACCCATATAATATGGGCATAATAAGCTACTATTGCAGTCAATGGTCACCCTAATACAAAAGCCTGACTGTCCAATATACACAATAATAAAACCAATACAACAAGCACCTACTCACCCAAAATGTAAAATTAAAAGCAATAGGCTACCAATAAATTAAATAAATAAAACCACTAGCCAATCAATTAAAGAAATAAAACCAATAGGCAATCAATTAAATAAATCACACCACTAGCTAAGCAATACATTTAATACATAAAAGCAGTAACCAACACATCAATTAATTAATACTATCACTTGGCAAGACATAAATTAAAACCAGTAGCCAACACAAATCATAATTAAATAAAAATGATCAATCTGTAAAACAATACAAATAAAAACAAGCCATCACAATTCAAAAGTAATTAATCAAAACAATAAACATACATAGAAAATATAACAGTCAATAGAAGAAATGCATTTGCCAAAAAATGCATTGACTACCACTGTATCCATTTGTACCCTAAACACGTACAGATTAATACATTAGCAGTCAATGGGCAATGAAATACATAAAAAAAAGAAAAATACCATAAAAAAATCTGTAAAAATAAAAGTACATACATTTAATATTTAATTTACCTTTTGATGCGTTAGCCCTCCGAATCCCGGTGAATCAGGAAGCTCTCGTCCGGTGCCGTCACGAAACTCAATCCAACAGCATCCACCATGAAGATCCGGACCAGGAAATCAAATGCTCCTTTCTTTCATCTTGTATCACCTTCTGCTTTCTTCATCTGTGACTATTTCTTTATTTTCTTTATCTTCTTTCTTCATCTGTTTTTTTCTTTTCTTGGAAGTGACATCATGTAAAGGAAGTGAAGCCAGCCAATAAGAATAACTGTGCTTCCTTTCCCTTTAAAATGACGTCAATAAATCCAAAATGGCTGGTGTCACATGGTTCTTCAGCCAATCAGATTGTGAGAATTATAGCCCCAATCTGATTGCGTGTAGTAGACCATGTGACTCCCTTTGGATGACATCACATCCTTTCCCAAAAATTACTCAGTCACATGATCTACTACACGTAATCAGATTGGGGATATAGTTCTCACAATCTGATTGGCTGAAGTACCATGTGACACCAGCCATTTTGGATTTAGTGACATCATGTTAAAGGGAAAGGAAGCATAGCCATTCTGATTGGCTGGCTTCACTTCCTTTACATGACGTTCCATCCAAAAAAAAACAAAAGGCACATGATTCTCACAGCCAGAGGTGTGAGAACCAATTGCCAATGAAATGCGACATCACAATTCATATTTAAGGACGTGACGCCTCATTTGAGCTCAAGAAGCAGACATGTCAACATTGTGGATTTAACATGGGGTTATTGGATTGACAGATGAAGACAGAAGATAAAGAAAAGAAAGAAATAATCACAGATCAAGAAAGAAGAAGGTGATACAAGATGAAAGAAAGAAGAATTTGGTTACCTGGTCTGGATCTTCACTGGACGAGAACTTCCTGATTCACCGGGATTCGGAGGGCCAACGCTTCTAAAGGTAAGATAAAAATTGAATGTATGTACTTTTATTTTTACAGGTTGTTTTTATTATATTTTTCTTTTTTAAATGTATTTCATTGCCCATTGACTGCTAATGTATTTATCTGTATCTGTTTATGGTACAGATGAATACAATGGTAGCCAATGCATTTTTTGGCAAATGCATTTCTTCTTTTGACTGTTATATTTTCTATTAATTTTTATTGTTTAGATTAAATTGTTTTGATTTGTGATGGCTTGACATTTTTTAATTTTCAGATTGTTTTGTGTTTTTGGTTGTATTAATTAATTGTTGTGCTGGTTAGTGCTTTTAACTAGTACATTTAATTTGGGTCTATTGGTGTGATTTATTTAATTGATTTGTTAGTGGTTTTATTTAGTTAATTGCTTGGTTGGCTAGTGCTTTTAGTTTTTGTTTCTGGGTGTTTAGGTGTTTGTTCTATCTGTTTTATTATTGTGTATTTTGGGCATTCATGCTTTTGTATTAGGATGCCCATTGACTGCTATAGTAGCTTATCATGCCCATATTGTATGGGTATGATGTACTACTATGCCAAGCAATGGGTACAGGGTGGTTAGAGTGGGTCCGGGGTGGGCGGTTAGGCCTCCCGTGTGGGTAGTGGAGGAGGGTCGTTAACCCCTTAATTACTATAGCGGTTATTAACCGCTAAGGGGATTAAGGAGTTAGGAGCAATTAGATTGTATTTTTTAATATATTCTTGCTGGCATCGGAGGACATGGCCCTGCAGTATGCTGACGAGGATACCCTTCATGATGGCATGGGTAAGTAGAAAGTAGTAGCCCCAAGGATTGGTGTTTAGGCCTACCAGGTGGTAGCGGGAGGGGTTAACCCCTTCATTACGTTAGCAGTATTATCCGCTAAGGTAATGACGGGGTTAAATCCACCGCAAGCCCTAAACACCCACCAAGGGACAAATACCACCTTCACCCACCCCACTACCCACAATAAGCATGGCACTGGTGGTTAACCCCTTCATTGCCTTGGCGGTTAGCCGCTAAGGTAATGAAGTTGTCTGTCAATGCATTTTTCATGCATGGGATTCATGCCAGGGGTCTCCGGTGCTGATATTAATGGGTTTCAGCTCCGGAGACCCCCGGCATCAATCTGATGCAGGAAAAATACATTTTTTTTCCTAAGTAATGTCTCGCCGCATCTCGGCAGCCTCTCACCAACCTCACGCCAACTTTTTGTGGCGAGGCGATTTTGAGAGGAAATATCAATTCTATAGCGGCGATCAGACTTGATCAGCTGATCGGGGATTGTAGAATTGTGACATCACATCCGCCGGATAGCCCTGCCATTCGAGTGATTCATCTCCCACCCGCATCACGTGGGGACGCCAGTGAGGGAGCTCCGGTCGCCATCTTTGGAGGACTCCATCATCCATTCTGTGTACACTGCCTTTACCCTACCGGGGTCCTGTAAGTAGGATTCCAGCTTTACCCCTCTGGACACTCCACCTCCGTCACCCCCATTAGTTGTGTTAATAAATAGCTTCTAATCATATTTTTAGCCTTGCTAGTGTTGGTGTTTTGTCTGGCTTGTATGTCATGTTTGTTAGTTGGTATGTTTTATTAGTCAACAGTATTTGGCATACTGCAACCATAATCTGTTTTTTCTTTTTTCCCTTTCTCTAATTGCAACTGTCTGGAGTTGTCAGCATAATTCCTTGTTCATCTAAGGACTTCCAATTGGACTTCACCTTTATGGTTTGGATTTCATTGACTTTCATTTGATTATTTGATTTTTTGGCACCGGTTTCCCTCTTTTTTACATGTTCGCACACTGACTGTACGGTCAGTCTTCACCTGGCTGCCAGTTGTTTGTTTTTATGCACTAATTTAGTTGCCTTTATTATCTATTAGCGCTGTTTCACACCATCTTTTTTTGTGTTGAGCTTCAAGTATTAGCTGTTTAACAAGGCATTTGATGAATGCACCAACAACAGTCCTACATTTACAGATATAGCCAATGTTATTGTAATCCGTAACATGCTCCAGCAGGACATACACAATGTGCCAGTGGCAGAAACAGCCATTGTTTGAATCAGTTGCACTCGAGAAGAGGGTGGGGATATTATGCCATTTAATCTGTGGGACCATGCTCGAGTTGTAATAACGGCTTCCATCACCATTATTAATTTGGTTGATCTTCTCTGCACTTTTCTTTATTCCATAATGTCTTTTATTATGGAGTGGTGCCCAAAAATGTACTCAATATTCAAGGTGTGATCTTACTAAGGATTTATACATGGTCAAAATTATACTATCTTCCCTTCAATCCATATCCCATTTTAGGCAAGATAATAGCCTACTAGTCCCTACAGCTACTGCCTGACATTGAGCACTATTGCTAAGCCTGCTTTCTACAAGTACTCTTAAACCCTTCTCTATCAAGGATACTGCATATCTAATGTTGTCACATTAAGTTTGTATGAAGCCTGTATATTCTTGTTTCACAAATACATACTGTATATCTGTATATATGCCTGGAGCACTTATTCCCATGATATGTTATTTGTATTATTTGTTATTTATATGATTGTCACGTGTATTACTACTGTGTAGCTCTATGTACATTAATTGCGCTATATAAATAAAGACATACATTCATACATACATACAATCCTCATCTGCATTTACCTGTCCAAGTTTCCTTTTTATCCTAGTCCTTCTGAAGAGAAATTATATCCTGGTCTGATTCTACCACTGTACTTTACATAATTTTATGTCATCAGCAAATACTTTGCAGGTCTATTTTATTGGTCATTGTGATGCTTCTGATATTTTTTTGTCCAAAGCACACTTTTTGGAGTTTATTGAATAGACTACTTGAAAAAATTCCTGGTGGAACGAAACGTTCATTGGGGATTTTAACGTGATGTCAGACATCATGGTGGATGGAGTCTAGGGGTATCGGAGGGCTGTGAGAGTCTCAGTGCTGCAGCTATCTATCGGAGCAGGAAGACCTGTTTGGCTTTTTCATTAGTCCATGAGGCAGATAGTTGCAGTATTTTTGTGCAATTTGAGGTGCATGTTATGTACAAGAAATCTTTATGAAACGAGCTGTGGCACAGTGTACAGTACCGACACACTTTATTCGAGTGTGGCCGGTACCGCAAGCCGGGAGATTTCCCGGCTTGCTAGTGGCCGCCCCTCGGCGTGCCGCGCGTCATAGACGCGCGGTCACGCGTCTTCGGGAGCTCCCCGAGGGAGCCCTGGTGTCCCGCGATCGCGGGACAGCGGCAGGGGGTTCCGGGGGACCCGGCGGACCCGGCAGCGGTAGGGAGAGCGCCCCGATCGGAGGGCGCTCTTCCGCTGCTTCGGCGCGCGCCCGTCACTCTCGGGCGCGCGCCAGGCTACTGCTGTGGCCAAGAACGGGCAAATGCTCGAATAAACTTGGCCGCAGCAGTATTAGATACAGGCATACCCCGCATTAACGTATGCAATGGGACCGGAGCATGTATGTAAAGCGAAAATGTACTTAAAGTGAAGCACTACCTTTTTCCCACTTATCGATGCATGTACTGTACTGCAAACGTCATATACATGCATAACATAAATAACGCATTTGTAACAGGCTCTATAGTCTCCCCGCCTGCGCACAGCTTCGGTACAGATAAGGAGCCGATATTGCTGTTCAGGACGTGATGACATGCACATGCATGAACTGCTGTTTGCCTATTCGGCGATATGTCCTTACTCGCGAGTGTACTTAAAGTGAGTGTCCTTAAACCAGGGTATGCCTGTATTGATGCTTCTAGTAATTGAATCTAACAGTGTTACTACTGTAGCAATATGTACCTCTAAGCCTACCACAGCCACCAGTGCATTTAGCAGTACTATTCCTGTGTAAATCCGATTTGCAAGTGTGTCATATTGTTGTCTTTTCAACTGGATCACAGGTCTAGCTACTTAACGGAGAAAAAGTGTGGGTTTTTCAGTGTGGGTTTTTTCCTTTATTGTGGATTCACCTATACCCACATAGTATCATTAACCTGCTCATATTCAGTGGCTATTCACCTATAGTTTCAATTACTGTACTGTGTATTTCACTGATTAAACATATACTACAGCTGGTTTGTTCCAGCGCATCTCAGCATATGTTTACTGAGATTTGAGATCACTCACAACTTACTACTATTTTCAGATACTTTATAATATAAATAGAAGTTGTAGGCAATTAATGTGAGTTTGAATATTTGTCCACAAGCTTCCATTCTGCTTTTGGCACCACTGAAATATTTTTTCTATACTCACCTGGCACTGTGATTATTGTGATTTGATTACCTGATCAAATAATTTAGCCATTATTACCACCCCTCCCTTTTTTAATGTCATTATCTTAATTTATCTTATCAAATGTTATGTTTTAATCATCTCCATTGATATAGCATGTTGGAAATATGACTACTACTACCTGGTGTGCCCACTATTAGAGCTATACTTGGGTTTCTTCTCTATTTGTGTATTGTTATTGAATAGGGCCCTTACTGTGTTCTGTATTTTTGTTCATACTTGTTTATTTTATTGGTTCGTAAGAAAAGGGAGGAGTACATCTTAAGGTTCATATGCACAGTATATGTTTTTTAAATCGATTAACAGAAAATATACAATTTTGTAAAACCATTCATAAATGCACAACACCCATCAATTAAAAACATTACAGAAATTCAGAATAGTTTTATCATATCTGACAACAGATGTTTGTCATGAAGGGATAAAAAGTTATAAAGTTAGGTTTCTTTTCACACATACTTGTGGTAAAATATCTTGCTTTGAAAGATGTTGTATTAGCCTCAGAATCAAATTCAGTACAAGAATATTGCATACCCGATTCCTTGAGTTACAAAGTAATAGGCATGGCCATCACCTTTTTAGAAATATAAAGTCATTTGTCTTATTAGTTAATTAATGCTTTCAAATATATAAAGAGTCTCACCACAATGTAGATCTGGGATTTATATCTCTTTGCCAAGTCAATAATGTTCATGCCATTATAATAAAGATTCTCAAAGCAGCCATGGAAATTATTTTGCCGTATTGATGCTGATTTTCCTTGTAAGGGGATCCCTCCAAAGCTAAGCTTAGAAAGAAAAGAGAAATCAATAAAGCTATTAAGTAATTTTCTGTAGTATACAATAAAGTGTCACAGTAACATTCCTAATTGTGCATATAATTACTGTAACCCATTTTGAGTTTTACAAAATACCAGAAAAAAAGTAGTTTTTTATGCATAGTTTGCATATTTTGCCAGATTCAAAATGAAATAATATGCCCACAACTGAATTTGTTTAGGAAGCTAGAATCTCCTGAAGGTTTTTGTGGCAACAATCCATACAAACCATTTTTATATAAGGACCCAATGGCACCGAAAGGGTTACAACAATTTTTTGCATTATTGATTTGTTCATGCATGTGTGTGATATGCTCAACAGCCACCTATAGCACATAAAGTTCAGTGTCAGTGAACATTGTTATGGTTTTCAAGGAAGGCATCAGGTTAACACCCAAATATATGCATGAGAGGCTGGTATGCAAAATGACACTTGAGTTGCTGATGGTAACAGTGCCCATGTCTGTTGTCCACTTTAGTTTCAAATGGGTTAAAATGGTTAATATCATTGTTATTAATAACTTTTTGGTATTTTTTTTATCACCTACTTCAGGCTATATTATGTACTTTTTTTTTGTGTAAAGCACGTTCTCACTGCTGTGATTTTTGTGTGATATATTGTATATAAGGTATACATGTCTACAACATATTTTACATAACAGACTTTTATAGATTACAATAACTCAGAGAAAACATTTCTTGAAATTTGAGGCATTCAAACCTCATCAATCTCTTTGTCAGATTTAATTCCATTTTTTTTTCATCAGAAACTTGTTGTAATCAGAATTTAAAAAGCTCTTAATATATTCTTGTTATGGGAACGTATTGAGCACACTATTCTTTATTAAGTTACATTTTTTTAACCTAACATTAATATCTTGCAGTGGGCCTGTTAAAAGGACTTTGATATGTAACTTACCCTATTCTTTTGTTTAAAAAATATTTTAATTGTATTATAGTGTATTATTACATGAATACACATTTAATTTATTGTTAACTAGGGACCTATGTAAACTTTTAAGATATAATTACTTGAGTAATAACATAACGTTAGCTGAAGGCTAAGGCTGGCAGGGGCCAAATGGATGCTGTATCAGCCTCATTTTGTCCTGCAGTGTCATGCAGTTATGTAAATGTAATTGTTTAAACCCAGTGGTTAATGCAGGCTGTGATCAAAGAAGTGGAACCGGATGTGCATAGTGACTGATACTTTATTTGATTCTGCGTTAAAATGTACAATAAAATACACACCTCATAATCAATGTCCAAATAATGGATGTCTCCTTTCATGAAGAAATTATGTACATGTCGGTCAACAGTAAAATTGACTTGTCTACTAAAACGCTCTATGACAACCGAATGCCATTGCTGATCATCTAACAGGCTTCCCAGGGAGACATTAACTTGAGGATTAGAGGGATGCAATTGTACATATCCTTAAATGAGAACAGAAGAACAATTGAATCAGCAAAAACAACAACAATCAAAAAGTTTATTTTAACCATTGTAATTCTGTAAAATATTTATATGGAATTGCACATCAATTGCATTGAATATGAAGACAGAGATAAGGACCTCTTATCTGACATAGCTTATTTGACTTCAATTGGGCTATCCATGTGATTATCGAAAGTTATAGAATTAAGTCCTTAGTATTTACTAAGTTGTGACTACACACGAGAAGGCTGCAGCTTTTTTGTCTTTGAGAAAGGGAACAGCCACAGGTTTTCATCAAAAGTAGCACAACTTCAGGACGAAGGAGTTGTTATATATCACTGAAATCTGCATATATAATCTAAATTATGTTAAAGCCCATGTTATATTCCCACATTTTCCTTAATGGTTCATTATCATACATTCCCAAATATTTTTGCTGTTACTAAATGGACTGCCTTTATAGTAATTCAATTAATGTATATTATGTCCCAGACATAACAGGCAACCAAGAGTATATTTCTAACTAAGGCCCAGATCCCCAAATCTTCATTATTGATTTACAAGGCATTAACTTAAGTTAATGTTTTGATAATTTCTAAGTTCACTAATGGCGTGTTAAGTGTAGTTTTCAGCTATAAGGAGCCCTCGTGTTAGTATTCCAAATGTCAGTGTTAATGAAATGCAAAAAGAGGTGTTTCCTGTAACAAGGTCTATCCACAGAGCTCTATTATAGTTAATGCAGGGATTTATCAAGATACATCATGCCTAAAGGTGAAGTTAGCTACATCAAGACTCTGAAATATGGGTTTTGCAGGAGAAGAGAGAGATCTATTTTTGGAGAGTCCCAAGCACTATATGTATATCTTCAACCCTCCCTCCAAATAACATGTGGAGAAACACCTGTGCTCAAAAAATAGCAAACTCAACGCCATGCTAATGGAATATGCAAAGTATATTTAAATGACACACCGACTAAAATATTTCCATAAGACATGTACTGACATGCCTGTGGCTCATTGTGATGAAGGGGGTACTAGTGTCAGGCCCAATAGGATAAGAACTTATAACCTCTTCTGTTCATTGTTCTACTGCTTACCCCTGTGGTGAATCATACTTGTGGAAACTCTCCTTTCTTCCATTAAGGCAGACCACTTCCAGGTGTGAGCAGTAGAGCTCTAAAGTATGCTGTGACAGTGAAGCTATCCAGCATCTGAGATAGTTCAATGCTAGAGCTACAGCCCTAAATATCACACATTGTGGTTTCTGATCCTGTTAGGCCTGACACTAGTACCCCGTCCATCACAAGGGGCCATAGGTTTCTCAGTATAAGTCTTATGGAAATCTTTTAGGAGTTGTGGGGTGTGAGTCATTTAAATATATATTACATACAGTATCTCTCAGATATTTACAGTGTGCTCCTCTTTGAGCACAGGTGTCTCTCCATATGTTATTTGGGGGGAGTTTTAAGGGGATAGCGCAACTCCAGCTGACTACAGCTATGCCTGTATAGTGTAGCTTATGTATGTGCATGCGTGGCCGTTTGACCAATTCAACAATTGGAGAAAAATACCGGAGCGACAATGAAATCATGATTTGGAGCCCATAAAGAACGGAACTGTTCATAAGCTAATTCACCACCTTGGGAAGAAGCCCATAAGGGAGAAACGTGTTGTGGTGCTTATCTGATACTGACGCTGATCGCTGGTCACTGTTGGACTTCATTAACATCGGTTGGGACTTTGGTGACATGTGGTGATTCACCCCGCCGGGGGTAACCCTATCCAGGACGCTTTTCTTCACCACTCATTGCCTTCTCTAGCACTTTCAGGAGCTGAGTATACCCTTTTACTCTGGTTTTCACTTATGCTTTAGCAGCCTATACCAGTCATTGTACTGGCTTCTAGTGCTTCGCTATCTGAATGACCAGTTCTCTGTGCATTATTGTACCATGGGAATTTGTTTGGGTCACTGAATGATCATTCCTTCTCCCTTTCCCCTTTCTCATGCGGGCAACATTTGCAGCTTAGAGTTGAATAGGGGTCTGTTTCAGTGCTGTTATATACTGTAGCGCTGATGGTTATTCTAACACAAACCAGTGGCAATCGAAGGACCCAGGTACATGCTGGGTACATGCTGGGTGTAGTTTAGGCAAGTTTAAGGCATTTCTGCATTGGACTAATGGCATATCAATTAACAGTGGGGTGTCCCTGGCGTCCCATTCAAACTGAATGGACTGCCAGGGACCCCTGCTGGGTTAATCCGATGGGTCATTAGTCAATGCAAAAATGCCTTAAACTTGCCTTAACACTATCCAGTTACACCCAGCATGTACCCAGCATGTACCGGGCTACTGTAGTTTAAGGCAAGCTTTAGAATACTCGTTGTCTCGTCTGTATGTGATTAGGCATGTTTTGATTTATGATTGTGTTCATCTGTGCTAGTGGTGAAATAATAAGTGCAATTAGCGCTCGTGCAAACAAAATACAGTGATGTACAAATAAAACCTGTGATACAGAGTTCGATGAAGGTGTTCCTTTAGCTGCCTGGAAGGTTAATCTGGTATCTCCCAACCAATGAGAAGTCTGTGGAAAGGAACCTCCTATGGCGCTGAGAGTGAATGGAAGTGAAATCTTTTGAAAAAGTTCTTGCTCTTGTGCTATTAACCTCAGGAAAGAGACAAAAAAGCGAAAAAAACACTACAATAGTGCATTACCCAGGGACATAGTTGGTATATATAATGAGAGCATTATTCTAAAAAAACAATTAATAAAACAATTATTATAAAACAATTAATCAAACAGATATGATATCAATATAACACTTCCTAAGCGCTTGTGCTTGAGGAAGATGAGCTCGCTCCGCCGTGGTAAATTGAAATCCTACTCACCGGACATGAGTAGACATGCGCAATGGTTAAATGGTCTTTAACATCAGAAGACACACCGCTCGCCGTGGGGTGAAACACCTGTTGATGTGAGAGGATCGCCTTCAATGCTCGTAATCTCTTTGCCAACAGAGTCCGGTCGATCGGCTCCACCGCTGACGTCACCGCCTGGATAGCACTGCTACGGTGTCACTGAAAGGCCAAAAAACCTTCCAACGCGTTTCGAAACTCCTATTGATGGGTTTCTTCGTCAGGGATCCCGTTGGAAGGTTTTTTGGCCTCTCAGGGACACCGTAGCAGTGCTATCCAGGCGGTGACGTCAGCGGTGGAGCCGCGAAAGCGGGGAGAGGGGGGGGGTGTGGATTCATTAATTATATTACATCTACAGTACTCTCAGATATTTACAGTGTGCTCCTCTTTGAGCACAGTGTCTCTCCATATGTTATTTGGGGGAGTTTTAAGGGGATAGCAAACCCAGCTGACTACAGCTAGGCCTGTATAGTGTAGCTTATGTATGGCATGCGGTCGTTTGACCAATTCAACATTGGAGAAAAATCACCGGAGCGACAATGAAATCATGATTTGGAGCCCATAAAGAACGGAACTGTTCATAGCTAATTCACCACCTTGGAAGAAGCCCATAGGAGAAACGTGTTGTGTGCTTATCTGATACTGACGGCTGATCGCTGGTCACTGTTGGACTTCATTAACATCGGTTGGTGACTTTGGTGACATGTGTGTGATTCACCCCCCGGGGGTAACCCTATCCAGGACGCTTTTTCTTTCACACCACTCATTGCCTTCTCTGAGCACTTTCAGGAGCTGAGTATACCCTTTATACTCTGGTTTTCACTTATGCTTTAGCAGCCTATACCAGTCATTGTACTGGCTTCTAGTGCTTCGCTATCTGAATGACCAGTTTCTCTGTGCATTATTGTACCATGGAATTTTGTTTGGTCACTGAATGATCATTCCTCTCCCTTCTCCCCTTTCTCATGCGGGCAACATTTGCAGCTAGAGTTAATAGGTCGGTCGTTTCAGTGCTGTTATTATACTGTAGCGCTGATGGTTTTCTACAACACGCGGTGCAATCGAAGGACCCAGGTACATGCGGGGTACATGCTGGGTGTAGTTTAGGCAAGTTTAAGGCATTTCTGCATTGACTAATGGCATATCAGATTAACAGTGGGGGTCCCTGGCAGTCCCATTCAAACTGAATGGGACTGCCAGGGACCCCTGCTGTGTTAATCCGATGGGTCATTAGTCAATGCAAAAATGCCTTAAACTTGCCTTAAACTATCCAGGTTACACCCAGCATGTACCCAGCATGTAACCGGGCTACTGTAGTTTAAGGCAAGCTTTAGAATACTCGTTGTCTCGTCTGTATGTGATTAGGCATGTTTGATGTTATGATTGTGTTCATCTGTGCATAGTGGTGAAATAATAAGTGCAATTAGCGCTCGTGCAAACAAAATACAGTGATGTACAAAATAAAACCTGTGATACAGAGTTCGATGAAGGTAGTCCTTTAGCTGCCTGGAAGGTTAATCTGGTATCTCCCAACCAGATGAGAAGTCTGTGGAAAGGAACCTCCTATGGCGCTGAGGAGTGAATGGAAGTGAAATCTTGTGAAAAGTTCTTGTCTTGTGCTATTAACCTCAGAAAAGAAACAAAAAAGCGAAAAACCACTACAATAGTGCATTACCCAGGGACATAGTATGGTATATATAATGAGAGCATTTATTCTAAAAAAACAATTATATAAAACAATTATTATAAAACAATTAATCAAACAGATATGATATCAATAAACTTCCAAGCGCTTGTGCTTGAGAAGATGAGCTGCTCCGCCGTGGTAAATTGAAATCCTACTCACCGACATGAGTAGGACATGCGCAATGGTTAAATGGTCTTTTAACCATCAGAGACACCGCTCGCCGTGGGGTGAAACAGCCTGTTGATGTGAGAGGATCGCCTTCAATGCTCGTAATCTCTTTGCCAACAGAGTTCCGGTCGATCGGCTCCACTGCTGACGTCACCACCTGGATAGCACTGCTACGGTGTCCCTGAGAGGCCAAAAAACCTTCCAACGCGTTTCGAAACTCCTATTGATGGTTTTCTTCGTCAGTTTCGAAACGCGTTGGAAGGTTTTTTGGCCTCTTCAGGACACCGTAGCAGTGCTATCCAGGTGGTGACGTCAGCGGTGGAGCCGATCGACAGGCTCTTGTTGGCAAGGAGACTACGAGCATTGAAGGCGATCCTCCCGCATCACAGGCTGTTTCACCCCACGGCGAGCGGTGTCTTCTGATGTTAAAGACCATTTAACCATTGCGCATGTCCTACTCATGTCCGTTGAGTAGGATTTCAATTTTACCACGGCGGAGCAGCTCATCTTCCTCAGCACAAGCGC
>WSYH01000152.1:260639-305847 GCA_036426205.1 Ascaphus truei
TTGGAAGTTTTATATGCTATCATATCTGTTTGATTAATTGTTTTATAATAATTGTTTTATATTAATTGTTTTTTAGAATAAATGCTCTCATTATATATACCATACTATGTCCCTGGGTAATGCACTATTGTAGTGTTTTTTTCGCTTTTTTGTCTTCTTTTCCTCAGGTTAATAGCACAAGACAAGAACTTTTGCACAAGATTTCACTTCCATTCACTCCTCAGCGCCATAGGACGCTCATCTGTGCATGTTGATTTTTATCCTGGTGGATTTTTCACTTGTGTGCACACTGTTTTGAGTAAGGGGTTTGCCATTTCTCCTTCTTGTGATGACCGGCCGGTTATTAATCCCTATAGGTACTTTTGTCCCATGGTGGTTTTATAGATTAAGGTTTTTTTTTTGTTGGTATTCTCCTCTCTGTTTCTGTGTATCATTTGCTAGTCCACCCTTTATTTGTCCTTTATTTTTTTAGTCCAGCAGTCAGGGTTTCAGTCAGTTTTCTTGTTTATAATTTTTCATATGCTCATTATTTTTTGAGTGTTTTTTATTTCATTGATATAATAAATTATTTTTATTTTGGATTACATGTCTGAGTGCTTTCAATGAGGTTTCCTTTTTCTTTTTGTGTTTGCATATATATATATATGAAAAGTGCATGCATTACTGAAATTAAACTTTCCTTCGCATTTGATGTTGCATTTCATATACACTATTTAAAATATATTGCTTTAAAATGTGATTATTGCATCTGTATTTTCAAGACAGTAAAGTAATTATGATTCCTATAAAGTTTACCTTGTTGAATAATCAAGCAAAGTCTCCCTTTTATAAGTTCTAGAGTGATACGATGTCCATGTTGGCCCTCCCCATGAAGTAGAATACCATCACTTTGCATTGTCATAAATTTAAGAGAAATCACATCTTTCCTGGTGCTCATTGATTTTTGCTGGAACCGATATAGAATATAACTTTTTCCATCAAAATTAGCCACATCAGATCCTAAAGAGAGAGAAAAAAAAGGAATAGTTACAAATTATCTTATTTTTTCCATGTTAAAAAAAAATAATGATACATGTTAATAGATTGTGGCAAACACTTGTGCTTATGTACTTAGGAAATAGAGCTGTGCGAACTGGCCCACATTAATTTTTCCTATGTTTTGCTTTAACTTCGAAAAAAAAATTACTTTAAAATGTAACCAGGAAAGAATATATTCTGATTTTTGGGTTGCTGAAGGGAGAGAATACATGGATTTAAATATGTAATATATTAATTATTTAAATTACAAAAGGTAATTTGTCAGTGGAGCAAGTTGTGAGAGGACTACCTATAAGATCGGTCCTCAAGGACCCCTGGTTTTAAACTTGTTTATTAATGACCTTGAGGTTGGCATAGAGAGCAAAGTCTCCATCTTTGCTGATGATACTAAATGGTGTACGGCATGGGTGCGCAAACTGGGGAATGCACCCGACAAGGTGGGCGGAAGATTTTTCAGTGGGGGGGTGCAGCGCTTGCAGAGGCCCCGCACTCTTCCCCAAGACATTTAAATTAAACGCTGGGGGATCACGTGAGGCCTCTGCAACTTCCCTTGCCTTGTCTTTGGCAATGCATCACCATGGCAATATGACGTCACATGACCCTGCAATGTCATTTGATGCCGAAGACAAGGTAAGGAGGGGTGATAGCAGGGGAGGAGATCAGGCAGGGGAGCGCAGGGGAAAACTTTGCACACCTCTGCTGTAAGGTATGGTATAATCTGTAAAATCAAGTGCAGGATGTTATTATTCTCCAGAAGGACTTTGGATAGACTGGAAACTTGGACAGGTAAATGGCAGGTGAGGTTTAATACAGATAAATGTAAGATTATGCATTCGGGAAACAAGAATAAACACACAACGTACAAATTAAATGGGGACAAATTAGGAGAATCCTTGATGGAGAAGGATTTAGGAGTGCTTGTAGACAGCAGACTTAACAATAGTGCCCAATATCATGTAGTAGCTGCAAAGGTCAAAAAGATCTTATCTTGCATTAAATGGGGAATGAATGGAAGACAAGAGAGCATAATTATGCCCCTCTATAAAGTAGCTGGTGATGGTAGGTGCACGCTATCATATTTGACATTTGTCAGCTAATTTTCCTTGGCACGCATCAACTTCCTTTGTTTGGCACGCAGTGCACAGTCACTTCATCCCGTCTGAGAGAACTCCTTCCTGTTACCCCTTGATGTAGAAGTCCAAGCTCTTGGCACTTATCACACTTACCACTGAGACATATAGCAGAGGTCCAAAAGTAGAAATTATAGAATTTGCAGCACCGTTACCCCAAAGGAACTAATAACCAAATAAACTCTTCCAGTAAAATTATAGTGTAATTATTTACTACTAATGTATACCTAACAATTGATTAATACAAAAACACACGTCAGTTTTTAATATATTAATGTTAGCAATACACAGACAATACATACATAAACACACAAAACATGGAAAGGGTATATAAATATACTGTAGGTATATGCACTGATACAATCAATGTTATCACACTACACTATATATTTATTTTAACATGCATTCACAAAACACTCATCTCATACAGAAACAGACTTGCACACATTACTCATACATACACCAATAATATTCACATAAACGTTATTAATTTAAAATAATACTTCTCCAATATTATATTTATTTAAACAAACAGTATGCAAAAAATGTGAAGCAAACTTAACTTAAAAAAATTAAATCATGGAGACTTCCGGTATAGCACCAGACAGAACAGCAGCAGCAGAAGACTGAGCTCAGTGAAGGCTCTGCCAGATCGCAGCCAAAAAGGCAATAATCTGAACACACACAAAAAAAAGGCACCAGAGGAGTAGGGAAAGCTATAGGAGAGACTCCTTAGAATTTTAAAGTCAGATTACCCCCCCCACAAAAAATAAATAAAGGGGGGTCTGTTTTGGTGAAAGCAGAGTGCTGAGCTCTGCAGAAACCCAGCTACATGTAGTAATCACCGAAAACAGCACTAAACTGAACAAAAAGTGACAGGAAAGGAGAAGAAAGGGTCCCAAGTGAGCTGGATGGAAATATATTTCTCAAAAAATCCAAGATGCCTCCAAAGCAGCAGCAACGTCCTGAGAAGGCAGAGAAGAAAAGGGGAAATGCAGAAAATCAGCAGGATGTCTATGACCCACAGGAGAGTGAGGGACACAGGGAGCAGAGAGAGCATGGTGAGGTGGCCAGAGATGTGGGGAGGGAAATCATGCCAACTCCGACTAAAAGCTTTGAAAAGCTGCAGAGGATCTTAAGGGGAACTTACCTCCCAGAGCACCAGAATAGGGGAGGCTAAAAATAGAGTGAGTGACCTGGAGGAAAACTCTGCAGCACTACAACTAGAAATGCAGACTTTAAAAAGAAGAATCAGTCCCTAGAGCAAAAAATGGATGATCTGGAAAATAGATCACAGAGAAATAATGTGCGCATTATTGGGATCCCTGGGTCTGTGAAACCAATACAATTAATGGAATTTTGCTCCAAATGGATACCAGAGACACTGGGAATTACTCATGGTGGAGCCCAGGTCAAGATGGAGAGGGCCCACAGACTAGGTCAGATAAGACCAGGGCAAGAAAACAGGCCCAGGGCAGTAAGGGCAAGAGTCCAAGATTTTGCAGAAAAAGCGAACCTGCTACGGGCATATAAAAGTGCTGGCAGCCTAATATTTGAGGGACATAGGATCCTGTTATTCCAAGACTATTCAGCAGTGGTGTCAGATAAAAGGAGGGAATTCAGCAAGGTGTGCAGAGCTTTCTTAAAGGGCAACAAGAAATTTACACTAAGCTACCCTGTCACACTGAGTCTTCACGGAGCCAGGTCAAGAGGGTTCAACACGGCAGAGGAAGCAGAAAAGTTTTTACAGAGACACGAAGCAAAGGCACAGGATAAAGGCTCAGGGGGCGAATCAATGAGCAACGGAAGAAATGGCAAGAGCCCCAAAAGGAGTGAGGCCTGCAAGACAGCAAGAGAACAAAACGATGCAGAGGATTAGAGCGCTAGGACTTTAAAGGACTAAAAGTACTTCTTGGGGTATCTTGAGATAAAAGATTGAGGGAGGGAAAAAGTTTGTGGAGTAGAGGAGACTAGAATAATTGCCTTGTTAATAGTTATTGGGAAAGGCCGACGTTCAAGGCCAAGCTAGGTGCGTTAAGTAACTACAGTAAGTAGTGATGCTAATACAAACAGCAGTTAAATATGTTTATATAAGGATGCAGTAAGGGGTATAACAGGTTAATAAGGCCTAACAAGTTATTAGAAAAGCCAAAAGCTTATTAGTCAGGCATACATTGGAGGATATATATTATATGGCGGAGCAGGTGGAGTGAAGTATCACAATAGGATGGGAAGCCGGATGTGATGTTTACGTATGTTAATGTTTTTTCTTTCTATGTGTCTGTTATGTGATAGTATTGTCGGATGTGTTTCAGTTAATGGAATTAAGGTCATCAGCAGCAAAAGTAATACATGGACTGCATGCATGGTGCACTGTAGACGATAGAGTGAGATACCCACAAAGGCAACAGGAGAACCACAAGTACATAATAACAAACACACAGTAAAATATACATGAAAATAGTCACTTGGAACGTAAACGGCATACATTCTCCAATAAAAAGAAACAAAATTCTTAGATACCTGAAATTAAGGACAGATATTGCACTAGTTCAGGAAACCCACTTGAATGAAGACGAAAGTAAAAAAAACTTAAACGGGACTGGGTGGGAGAATGTATTTATTCCCAAGCAGTGGGAAAGAAGGGAGGTGTAGCAATTCTAACTAATAAAGCACTGCCCCTGGAAATAATAACTTCCTCTGGGGACACAATGGGGAGACTGATGCAATGCAGAGCAAAAATACACAAAACAGAATTAAACATGTATAATCTATATGGCCCCAATGAGAATAACCAGAGCTTTTTCCAGAGCATGGTGGAAAAAATATTGAAAGACAAAAGTAACAATACTATAGTGGGCAGAGATTTTAATGAAGCTCAAGATCCATTGTTAGACAAATCAGGGCGAAATATACATCAGAGGGGACTTAATCCAGGACAGAAGAGTATTAAGACTTTGCTGGAAGCGCTAGGGGTGACTGACTGCTGGAGGTTACTAAATCCCATAGAGAGGGAGTACTCCTTTTTCTCCCATCCTCATAATACCTCTTCAAGAATCGATTATTTTTTAATAAGTGACCATCTAATCCCGAATCTGGGTATTGCTTCCATTGAAAACATCTTGATATTTGTCCATGTACCAGTATGGATAGGGCTAAATATTGGGCAGAAAGAGCACAAAGATACAGTAGGATATGGAGGTTCCCTTCACACTTACAGTGGCAGCCGCCTTTAGCCTACTGCGGCCGTTTCAGCGTGAATTTTAAAACCGCGGGCAGATGCAGTGTTTGATGCGGCATGTTCCGGCATTTAAAGCCGCGGCCGCGTGCATTGTACAGTATTAGGCGGGGCTTATTTAATTGTAGGTACACAAGCAAGCTATTTACACAAGGTATTTAATTGTAGGTTTAGTTAGAGGTACACAAGCAAGCTACTGTAACATTATGGGCGGCGTGCGTGCAACTTTATGGGCGGCGTGCTGTATACAAACTTTCACTGATAACTTCAGTCCTATTGGCGCTGTCTCGGCATGAATGCAGCATGAACGCGGTGAAGTGCGTGGCATTCGAAAAAAAATACCCAAACAAACCGGAGATGTTGGAGAATAAAAGGGGCCGTGACAGTATATCACAATGAGGAGTTTAAAGCTTTCCTACTAAACAAATGGCACCAATTCAAGGACAATAACAATGCACCCAAAAAGAAGGAAAATGTTATTGGGAAACTGCAAAGGTTGTGCTAAGGGGAGATATAAAGGCCTTTTCAAATTAAAAAAAAGGAAGGAAATAGACACGGAATTCAGGAAGCTAGTGATGAGCTAAGCGACGCATACGGGAGCTTTAAACTAAAACCATCTTTAGCCACAAAAGAGGAATATTTGTTTAAAAAAAAGGACATATACGAGATATGGTTGCAGAGAAAGGAAGTAAAAAAAATGCAATATAGAGACTTTAATCTATATAGACATGGGAATAAAGCTGCTAAACTAATGGGGAATTTAGTCAGAAACTACACCTCATCTAAACAGAAAGCTATACAGAAAGCTAATGAGGAAATCTCAACTGAACCCAAAGAAATATCTTTAGCATTTCAAGAATACTATCAAAAATTATATGGAAAGAGTGAGGAAAATGCAGAGGTAATAGAGGATTTCATGGGAAAATTACAGTTACCTAAATTAACAAGGGAAGATCAACAAATATTAAACGGGCCAATTTCCTTAGAAGAAATATCAGAATCGATTAAAAAAATTAATAATGTCAAAGTACCGCTAAAAGAGGGGGGGCGTGTCCGGCAGCAAAGCTAAGCAGCAGCACAACCATAGAGCTCCGCACAGGACTGCGGGGAATCGGCCCATAAATCAACACACACCTCAATAAAAAACAACAAAAAGTTGCTGCACGGGTAGAGGAGGACCCTCCCCGTGTTTTGTGCAGCCCTGTAGTGCTGAACCGGGCAAGCAGCGAGCGCAGGCACATGGACAAAACCCAGAGCTCCAGAGTCTCCCCAGAGACTGAAACCTACATGGCCACCGGGTGCGATGAAGGAGCCCCGAGCCGGCGATTGATAACCTGAGACACGGCTCTGCGAGGGAGGTAGGAGGGGAAGCGGCGGGGAACCGGCGAGTGGGAGACACGAATAAACCTCTGCGGAGGGCGGGCAGTCGCCGAATCAAAACTGTAGCGGCGGCGGAGCACAGAGCGGTGGCCATTTTGACTCTGCGGTGCCGCCTTCAGATGTGTCCCCCTCCCCCAACATACAAATCGACTTTGAGCTGCCCCTGTCGAGAGTGAGGGTACCTGAGGGTGACCTCCCCAGCTAGATAACGAAGCAGGCAGCCAGCAGGAACCCAAAAGAGCTCAAAAGTATCCCCAACACCCAAGATGTCCACCAGAGGCCTGTGACTGGGGAGAGAGGGGGCAGGAGTGAGGCAAAAAGACCAGCCTGCCAGAGGTGGTCAGATTGAGTGATCAGGGGTAAAACCCAAAGAGGTTTGTAGGAGACCTATTAGACAACAGAAAGGGTTAGAGCTGAAGAGCCCTCCTGTATAAAAACAGCGGTGAACACCAGGGGAGCGGAGAAGCATTCCAAGATATTTCTGAGGATACAGCACCCACACACAGTAAAATAGATAAAGAGATGAAAATACTGCCATGAAACATGCAGCACTAGACAGAATGATACACTGGCGACACACTTTATTCGAGCTCGGCTAGTCCCACGAATTCGGGTATACCCGGGTGTATTGAGGTTTGTGACTGTTTTCTGCCCGAGTGCATTGGGTTATTTTCCAGGCAGGGATTGAAGCATTTTATTCCCGCTGGCTGCAATACTGCACAGTATATATATATATATATATTAGATATATATCTTATATATATATCTTATATACTATATATATATATCTCTCTCTATACTCGCATTACAAGTCAATGAAATTTATGCCCTCTGGTAAACACTCGACGCATTGCAGCCTATTAAAGCTAATCATTATCATTTAACAGATCAGCCGCCCGTCAGCCAGGCATGAACCCAGGCTGGGAAGGCAAATGCAACGGGGCTTGTCAGAGGTGAGGAGCGGCGCATTCCAGGTATCTGCCAGGTACATACTGGGTATTTGCTCGAATAAAGTGTGTCGGTGCAGTACCTTGAAGTCCTGTCTCGTCACAAACACCTGAGCATAGCAATGAAATAATAAGCACCCCGCCACACACAAAAACAAACAGAAGCCGGGAAAGAGGTGGAGAGCACAAGAGCGAACAAAGTAAATTTAAAAAGGGGGAAGAGGAGAGAAAGAGATCCCAACATAACAGCAGAATGGCCCCCCGAAAAATACACAAAAACCAGAGGCATCAACTTTTTTCAGCAAAAGACCAACGAACCCGAATACACCTAGAAAAGAGGCAGGGGATCCACCAAGAGACCAAGTGGAGACAGAATCGGACTCAGTCGGAGAAAGAGTCAACTTTTAACAGGAATAGGAGAGCTTGGGTTTAATAAATTAAACATACATTCCATGAGGAACTTCAAGGAGCCATGAATGGGCTTAGATCTGACATCTCAGCGGTGGAAGAGAGAACTAAAAGTCTGGAAGAAACGATGGAAAACGTCACAGAAATCCAGATAGACATAGAATCAGATATTAAGTTGCTCAAGGAACAAATAATGGAGCTGCAAGAAGCAAGGGAAGACGCGGAGAACAGATCCAGACGAAATAATATTAGAATAAGGAATGTCCCGGAGACAATAAGACCAAGAAATATTAAACCATATCTACAGAGACTGTTCCAGAGTATACTGTCTGATGCTACCAAAGAAAGGCTGGAAATGGACAGTGTGCATAGGGCACTAAGACCCAGAGACTACGAGGGAAGAGGCCCCCAGAGACATCATAACCAGACTACACTATTTCTAACTGAAGAAAGAAATACTTCACGACCCGAAATTTAGATACAATCTCTTTCGAAGAAACGGACATCCAGATCTTTGCGGATATTGCCCCTGTAACACTAGCGAAAAGAAGAGGCCTGAAAGATATCACGGGCCTACTTAGAAGCCGAGGAGTCCGATACCGGTGGGACTTCCCCTTCAGCCTCCAAGCCACATACAACGATAAGCAGGCCATGATGAGAAGACCGGGCGAAGGCCTAGCATTTACCAAATCTCTTGGGATAGAAGTTACCCCAGAAATAACAGCAAAGCTGCAACAGAGACAACCCTTTGCGAGGAGAGAGGCATGGAACAGGACCAAGGCAAAGTCAGGTCAAACAAAGGAGAGAGACCAAGACTCAAAGATCCCAGGAGCCGAGACTGACCCAGAGTCTTGAAGGAGAAACTCCTCCAGGGAAGTAAAGACCCGAGGAAGAGTTAAATTGAATACCTGGGGCGAACTAAAAGTTCTTCTTCTGGTTCCAGGATCATGGAGCCGATGATTGTAAAGACTAGGAGAACAATAAGTCGTTTTCAGACTATATGTAAACAATGTAGAATGTGGCAACTTCCCATTTCTGTATACACTTAGTAAAAGTTAAGACATAGAATAGCTAGGGCAGGTTTGTATCGTAATAAAAAAAAGTTTGTAAGTTTGTAAGTAATAAAAGTTTGTATCGTAATAGAGGTTCAGTTAAAAATGAAACCAAAGTTTAAATTTACAATATGTGTTACTCGCCTCGGTCGAGTTTTTTTTTTTTTTTTTCCTTCTCTCTTTCTCTCTCCACCAGGAACCCAGGCTCCATCTGAGATTTTTCAGTGGATAAGCAGGCCGGGACTGAAAAGATGAGAAGGTGGGTCGGACGAGCTTAGGACCACAGGTATCATGACAAGCCCCCACTACATTCCCCGACTCTACACACCACAATTTCCCCAAAGGTAGAGTCAAAGGCCCAGGATGTATATGGGCTTCATCCCCACACACGTTAAACTACGTACACCCTACTCCAGTAATTTCCACCTAAGTTTTTTCCTTTTTTTTTCAACCACTCCCAACCGTATCCATTACACCTATGATAGACCAGATCCAAAGTTACATGAAAACAAGAGGGTTGTGACGCTCTAAATTGTAACCAGTCCTGTGTTGAACATCCAATTTTGTATAAGTCCACAATGGGTTAATCTGTATAACGATAGAGTGCCCCCAATAAAGTTGATTAACAACTGGTGGGACAGACGTGGAGTCAGCCAGACCCTCACTAGATTACAGTGTTTCAAACTCAACCAGTGTTTAAAAAAATGAGTGGTCAATGACCATGGTAAGCAGGAATAAATGAAAGGCACTATGGCTCTTTACCTGTACTACCAGGGGGGCACTCGTGTCGTTGGCGGCGTGCGATCCATCCAGTGAAGATCCAGAAGAGTAGAGAGCGTTGATAGCGCACTGCCAGAGAGTCCTGAGAGTATAAATCAGGAACAAGAAACAGCCAGGCCACTCCAAAAGTGAAAAAATATTGTCAGGTTTATTGCATGCTGGAAATACACACAGAAAACGGACAGGAAAACGCACCTACGCGTTTCGTACTAAGTGTACTTTATCAAGGTCTGATAAAGTACACTTAGTACGAAACGCGTAGGTGCGTTTTCCTGTCCGTTTTCTGTGTGTATTTCCAGCATGCAATAAACCTGACAATATTTTTTCACTTTTGGAGTGGCCTGGCTGTTTCTTGTTCCTGATTTATACTCTCAGGACTCTCTGGCAGTGCGCTATCAACGCTCTCTACTCTTCCAGATCCAAAGTTAGAAATAAAAAAACGAGTTACACACAAGGCAAAGAAAATCCGTTTAAATGGCTAGTAAGTTAAAAATAATATCCCTAAATGTTAAAGGGTTAAACTCACCAGAGAAAGGAAAACTAATGTTTCAAGACTTTAAGAACAACTAGGGCGACATATACATCATACAGGAAACCCAACTAAACAGAGAGGATACAGCACGGCTTAGAGATAAGATGTTCCCCCAGACATACCACTCGCCGGCACAACGCAAAAAAGCGGACGTGGCGATTCTTTTTAGAGCAACGACACCTTCTCGCTAGATAAGATACAGAGGGACAAGACAGGAAGGATTATTATTAATTCAGGTAAACTGGGTACGATAGATATCACCATAGCTAACCTATACGTGCCCAATGAGGACCAGGAATCCTTTATAGAAAAGTCCTTCCACACTATTATGCAATATAAGAAAGGACGGGTAATAATCGGGGGAGACTTAAACATGGTATTCGATGCCACAAAGGACAAGGTGAAACCCTGCCATAAAGACCATAATCTAAAGCCCAAGAGAGATAGGAGACTGGGAAAAATTGTAGCCGAAAACGCTCTGAACGCTCATGGAGGATGATGAATCCTTCCTCTAGGAGCTATTCATTTTACTCAGCCCCACATGACCAATATACAAGAATAGACTACATATTAATATCTAGAGGCCTCGCAGACAGTATACTCAGTTCAGAAATGGAAAATATCACGTGGTCGGACCACGCCCCTGTAGTGCTACAGTAACATTAAAAGATATAAAACAAGGCCCCCCAGGGGGGAGATGGCTGTTAAATGATCTATTATTATGGATACCCGAAACTAGAGACCTTATAGGAGAAGCTTTCTGAGACTATTTCTCACAAAACAACAACGGCCAGGTCAGCGAGTCCACCCTATGGACGGCCCATAAAGCTACTCTGAGGGGCAAAGTTATCAGTGTAGCAATGCACAGGAAGAAAGAGAAGAATAAGAAACTAGAGAAACTGAATGACAACCTGAAAAAAATGAGGAAGAGTACCAATAGTCACCATCAAATGATATTAGAAAGAGAATAGATAGGAACAGGAGGGAAATCAAAAATATACTACTAGAGGACACAGAAAAAGCAATGAGATGGACGAACCAGCTCTATTATGAAAGAGGGAACAAAGGAGATAAATACCTAGCGGTGAAATTAAGGAACAAAATGTCTAGTCTAATAAAATCGGCCCACAATTTTGTCTTCTGACTGGTCTTGGTTTTACCTGTGTATATGTAACAATCTGTTCATATACATTTCAGTAGTGATTTCATAATGTATGGTAATATAAAAAACATTTTAACAACATGTACATATAATTACAGACACCTATTAGGCTATGTCATTCGCGCATTCGTGACAAATTACATGTGCCCAATCAGCTGCACACCTCCGTTATAGCATACATGTTTACCAGCTCAATGTTACGTTACGCATGTCTTGCATAAACATTTATGGCATGTTGTTAGCATTTCTTTTAACACTTGGAGGAAATTACTGTGAGGGAGTCGGTAAGTACCATAGTCCCACTTTGTGGTGACTATGATAATGGGCCTGTAAAAGGGGTAAGTGACCACGAAACGTCATGTTTCCCCTGCGTCTCATCGCAACCACTTGCTTCCCTGTTAGGATTTCTTTATCATATCCCTCACTTTTTAGTGATGTCACATTTCCCCCTTCCCTCACCATCCCTCACCCTTCTGTTAATTGTATGTGATGAAAGTTTTTAGGCACATTTACAATTAATGTTCTCCACTTTTACTCATTCATATATATCAGCATTTAAAGTATCATTGATTGTTTAGTATTCATTATGAGTGCGGGGAACACTTTTTATGTTCTATATGTACTTAAGAGAGATTAGAGGTCTCTTCATTGTTCCCCAGCACCCACAACTTACCTATGTCAAATATAGTTAATACATTAGATAGTGCGGCCTATACAACATACTTTCTAGATTGTAATAGAATAATTGTTAAAACATTCTTACATGCTAATGATCCATAGAGTTGTTCATACTGTAGGAATCCATGACACTTTCAACAAGAATGTCATTTTCGCGAGGGGTAAAGCGGGGGTTTCTTAGGCCCTCCGTCCGCGCCTGGCTTGTTGATGGCCCCTCATCACTTCCATCCTCCTCCGCATCACTGTTCGTATGGTGGACAGTGTCCCTCTCTCCCTGTCCAGTACTCCCGCTACCCTCACCCACCTGCACTCCCCCACCTGGAGTATCATCACGGGACGTACCTGCCCTGCCAGGATGGACCGTATCTGTACGTCTCATTCCTCTCCCACGCTCCCCCATTCCCCCCCCTCCCACCAGCCACCGCACTTCCTCCACTCCCACGCTCCACCACTCCACCAGCCACCGCACCTCCTCCACTCCCATGCTCCACCACTCCACCAGCCACCGCACCACTCACACGTCCACTCCCACATCCACTCATCCTCTCTATTTCAGTCACTCACAAAAAACAAATATAAACCAAAATGACACACTAACAATACAAAAATGTAGAGAAACAAAATATAATAACACAAGACAACTCACTCAATAATCGCCAACAAATCACCAACTACTACTACTACTACTAACTCCACTCTATCTCTCCTCACAACAACACCCACACTGGCTGAGCAAAATGGCCGCTTTATATAGGGTATCCCTCCAAAATAGTGGTGCCAAAGTGTGATTGCTATTGTTTTCATGTGATTGCCTACATTGATCACGTCAGCATTTCAGCATTTAACCACTACACTACCATGTCCCAACAAAAATATATATGACACACACACACACACACAGTGATTGACAACGGTATTATATTGAATGGATTCACTCCTTCCATGGTGTCTCCCACAGATACCCCAGGAAACTAAGGGGACATACAGGAACCTCAGGGGACCATAATTGCCTTAGCGTGGAGATGAGCAAATTATAAAAAAAATGGTAACGTTTGCTTTTATAATACTATCAATGAGCATGGGGTCTTCGGAGCTGAACCGCATTGGTTTCAGCCTCGGGGACCCCCTACTTCAGAAAATACAGGCCCGTAATGGGATGCCAGTATCCCCTGCAGAATGTAAATTTCCCGGTCACGTGACGCGGAAGCTTTAAAATTACAATACCGGCAGCCCATAACGGGGCCTGTACCTCCTGAAGTAGGGGGCCCCCAGATCTGAAACCAATGCGGTTCAGGTCCGGAGACCACCTGCTCATGTACACTATTATTAAAATGTATTTATTTAGTGTATGATCGCCTGTAATAGCCTTGCATGGAGATGCCAAATCTCCATGCAAATGTTACATGCGGCTTATTTTTTCTGTCCGCTAGCGAACGTGAAGTTTAAGAATGCTAGCAGGGGGGGAAAAGCAACACGTACGCTGTGGCTGTTTTGAGCACGTACGTTAAAAAAATATAAACTAAATTATATTATGGTAATCGAAAAACTTACCAGTTTAATTCAGGATAGATACAAAACTTTCCTGAATATCTGGGGGCCATGGATGATTTACTGGGAAACAAATGTTTAACAAATCTCTAACAATCTTTCCTCCAATGCTATTTTATAAAACTGCAATGTGAACCACATCGAAAAGTAAATACAAGTGTAACAAAGTATAATTGAAAATGAAGCAAAGATGGAAATGTATCCCCCCCACCCACCTCCTATTTTTCTTTTGTACCCTCTCCCGCTCACCCCAAAAATAACTTATGTAAAAAAAACCCAATAAAATACAAGTTCAAATAAAAATAAAAAATGGCAAAGCCCCATTGCCCGATGGGTTGGGGCTGAATTCTATACAATCTTAAGTGCGGAAATAGGTCTACCACTTAAGGAAGCGTTCAAAGATATATTAAAAACTAAAGAATACTTAGAAACGGGCAAGATTGCTTTCATAAGGATTCTTCACAAGGAAGGGAAAACCCCACAAAATCCATAATCATATAGACCAATTTCATTATTAAATCAAGATGTCAAGATCCTCTCAAAAATTTTAGCAGAGAGGCTAGCATCAATTCTACCATAATTGATCCATTCAGATCAATCTGGATTTGTAAAGGGGAGAAATCCGGTAAAGAATATTAGAAAAGTTACAGCTGCCGTAAACTGGACCAAATCTATTATAAAAAATAACATAAATAATATTATAATATCAATAAACGCCAAAAAGGCTTTTGATAAAGTAAGCTGGAAGTATCTGTTCCAGGTACTGCAAAAAGTGGGGATTGAGGGAACTTTCCTTAGGATAATGCAATCAATGTACAGTATGCAGATCCAATAGGTAAAATAATGGCAGCAGGGTTACTGTCTGCCTAGTTTAAATTATACAGAGGTACCAGAATGGGGTGCCCACTGTCACCTTTGCTCTTTAATTTAGCTATTGAGCCTTTGACCGAATATCTGAGACATGTAGAACGTTTCAAGGGAATCAACATAGGGAAGTATGAGGCTAAATTAGCTCTATTTACGGACTATCTGCTGCTCCTAGTGTCAAATCGGGATGAGGCGTTGCCCAACATATTTAAAGCTATTGGGGAATTTGTTAAATTCTTAGGGTTCAAATTTAATGTTACAAAAACAGAAATATTAATCCTCACAAATAAGAATGATGTAAAATGGGATGAGAAGTTACCCTTTAAAAGGACAAGGAAATCTATCAAATATCTAGGTATTAATATTGCAACGGACCAGGGAAAACTATATGTAGACATTTTAAGAGTATTTTTTAGAAGGTTATAAAGGAACTGGAAGGGTGGCAGAACCACCCTCTGAACCTGTCAGGGAGATGCCAACTAATAAAAATGGTCAGCTTTGCTAGAATTCTCTACCCCTTACAAATGTTACCATTACTAATAAAACACACAGATACCAAAGAATTAAATAGAGCATTTAGTAGGTTCATTTGTAGTGGAGGGCGACCCAGAATAGCATTAAAAAAAACTACAACTATGCAGAGAATCGGGAGGATTAAATGTCCCCGATATCAGAAAGTACAATTTACAAACCACTGCTGAAATCCGCTGTGTCGGAAGAAACGCGTAGGGTCACATGGTACTAGCAAGCTACGGTGGTCAAGGGAAGTGCCCAGCAGTGCAGACGCCAGAAAGGAAGAGAGGAAGTTCACTGAGTTGCTCTCAGACGACAAGAACGTTTACAGACCAGGAACAACAAGCTGCAATCTCGGGTTGCCGGAGGGACCTAGACACGGTGACACCAGCAGCAGGGAGGTCTTACAAGGATATACTCCACGACGGAGCTTACTGATGGCGGTCTGGCGATCTGTGGTGCATGAGCTTGCTCATACAATGCTTTTTATCTTGTGGCATATTGTGAGTTTGCAATTGTCTTAGTTCATGTTATTAAAACCTTGTACTCAGATTTTACACTAGGATCGGGCGCTTTGTTCTCTTTTCGTTTTTTTAATAGGTACTTTTTGGGAGTTTGTTGAACCCAAGGAAGAAGCTGCCAGGATCCACATACATCTATATCAAGGTTTACCCTCAATTGGGTTATAGATCATTTATAGATCTTATCCATGACCTTTGGACATTATTTTATCATATTATTATATCATTTTCACACTTTAACTGTTTTTTTACCATTTAGGTTTTTATCATTCCACAACATATATAGCCACCTTAGTTTCTATACTACTATACATTTTTTTCACATTGCTATTGCTTCATTGAAATTATTTTATTAGTCCTCTGTGTTTTTTTCCTCCCCCATGTTCCTTCTCCCCCCTCCCCCATGTTCCTTCTCTCCCTAACTTCAAGACACCTTTTTAAGGAAGTATTTCAACAGCTCTGTCCCCATTTGTGTGATCAAATAGCACTGACATTGTGTGTAGCGTCGTACATAGAACCTATTGCAGATGCCACAGGTCCCTGCAGAGCTCACTATCCCACCGAGAGCCGATGCTGGAACCGGGGTCATCCACTTCCGCAGTGAGTGCACCAGACCTCGGCTAATGTAATTAGGACAGGCCATGCGACAGTCTGTCTGCGTGATCAGGGATACGTGCCCCCCCTGCTCACTGGGGAACGTCCCAGCTGGTGAGATTTGGGGGGCGGGGAGAGGAATAAGGCTGAAACGTAACAAATGAAATGAAAACGTCATCGTTTCAGAAAGATGAGATAATTTGCCTCTGCTTCTAACCCCGAGCCATGGGCAAGGCACTCCCTGAGCCTCACACACCGGCATTAGATTGTAAGCTCTGCGGGGGCAGGGACTCGCCATGCCAGCTAAATTCTATGTGCATCCTGCGTCCACTGTCCGCACGATGTAAGAACATTTATGTATACCCCAACATCCCACCACCCTACAATCCCCACACACCACACACATATATATGTATATGTGATAGTGCAGAATAAATGAGTTCTCCAGTATTCGGTGATATCTTTTTTATTGGACTAACAATTTATGTCATAGGACAAGCTTTCGAGAGTTATCCTCTCTTCTTCAGGTCAAGCAATATGTATATGTGCATACTCTATCTCAGGGGGGCGCAAACTTTTTTCCCTGCGCCCCCCCCCCGAACAGGCCAAATAAGAATCACTATCTGGATGACAGGAAACACCGAAGGCGAGGCCACCCCTGATACCACAATAGATGCGAGAGACCTTCATCAGACGTAATAAACCGTCCCCGCGGGCCCCATACTACTATAGAAAGTGCGATAGAGACCTGTTAGCATTATCGTGCCCCACCCATGCAGTCGATTCAACGGATAGTGAATCTGAAAGCCACAGTTTAGTGGTGGACTGGATACAGTCTTAACCATACCGCCTGAGTATCCCCCAGGGTATAGCCGCGCCTACTCATAACGTACTGAATACGTCTGAAATCGTCCACGAAACGTGTAGGATGCTGTAGATCCAAGTTAAAAAAGCCTTTGCAAATCGAGACCGGCACTTCGCCCCATTTCTACAGTCAACATGTTAAATTATTTCACAACATGACTTTAGTGCCTGGAAGAATATAACAATAGTTATACATCCGGATAAGAGTGGTACTCATACAGTGTGCCAGAGTTCTATATCAAAGTACTGTTCGCATAAATGTACACCAGGCGCGGAGGGGCAGTTGGACGTAGGGGCAAATGAGGCGAACGCGAGGGATAGTATTTTATTACAGGCGGTGAGAAATCTAATCCGCACACGGTCGTCGACGGGACACGGTACTTCAGGCACCCCTACTCGACGGGGCCACGGCTAGTTTCCAGTCCCGGACGGAGTCAGGAGAAGGCCGCTATATTGAAGATAGATGTAGAAGCAGACTAGGTTCAGCAGTTACATTGATCGACTGTCAAACTCTCTAAAAAGCAAAGGTACTAATGACGATCCTATAGTGTACGAGAGTACTCTTCCATTGTGATCCCCCGGTCCGGGTAAGAAGGTGCGTAACGCGCGAAGGAGCACTTAAGTCGTGCTGGAACCAAGAGCAAGCGGGCCGGGGAACTCACTATACCCCCATTTTAGGAAATGCCGCATCAATGCTGAAGACGTCACACGACGGGCCCCCATTTAATAAAACCCTAATCTATAATCTACTAAAGTGTAGGAAATTCGCCCTGGACCATAACGTCATTGGACCTATATACTAGTCGGTTGCACAGACCTACTAGTAGGCGCCGGTATTACCTCTTTTTCAGCCCGGCGAGGAAGTGTGGCGTGGACAGTCTGTTTTGTTTTTTACGCGCCTCACTAGTCCAGCAGTTCTTTCGCGGGCTTCCAGTGAATCCCCTGTGTTTGATGTGATATTTCAATTCGCAGATAGCAGTGATCCGCTGCCCATGGACCATGACGGAGATACTGGCACTTATCTCAAAGTAATGACCGATAAACGCCATCATACACGATAGCCTTTTGTGGTTATGCTCTTATGCTTGCTAGGCCAGCAAAAACCGACCATGATCTAAAATTCGCATTGACCTCCTTCGCGCATAGATTTTGTCTCGCCGATTCCGATTGGGTAATCACAGACGAGATTAGCTCGACATCCAAGCTACTCAAAGTTAAGTGCACGCTAAGAGTCACACATAACTAACGCCATGAGGCTCCCGCTAACCTGGCTGCCCATCTGTATCTTTAGCATCTACGCCCCCGACCGCAATTGACGCCAAGCCCATTTAGCGAGGAGCTACTACGCTCGCCACTCTGCCGCATGTAAGTCGGTAGGAACAGGTGTCCCAGTTTTTGCACTACCCGGTGGCATCAAAACGATAGCCCCCGTCATTCACTGTACCCGTAATTGATTAGAGTCAGAGGCAGAAAGTCATAAAGACCGCTCTAAAGATAGAAGAGTGATTGCTTTTATATCTATATTTTCCCCCCCCCCCCCCCCTGCATGTGACAGCATGACGATGCGTGATCAGGCATATAGTTGCTACAGTAAATTGAAACAAGGTATATAGCATGTCAGTGGCTCTATGCAAGCCTCTCCCAAGAGCTCGAGAGTGCTTTAAATGCCGACGCTGTGCAAGAACCCCACCACTGATTACTAAACTGCCCCGCGCTCAGCTACAACTGCCCCCAGCCAGCTCTATGGGGCCGCTTACGCCTACGCCCTACAACTGCTAAAAAAAGCGCGGCTGGGACCCTGAGCTCATCGTTGTACACAGAGATGCTTCACATGATCCGCGTGGCCCCCATAACAACCGTCATCTTACAACTACATACCTATGATACCGGTTTGAATAGCGATCACCCCCATGAGGCGCTTAGTAGAGCCTATCCCCTCAATAAGCCCTGACCAAATAGCCCGGCCAGTTCCCCTCCTGCGAAACCGAGCTGATCTCTAGGCAAGGAAGTCGTTACGGAATGATATAAGTAGAACCAGTGTATCAGTGCACACAACCCCCCCCATAAAACATGAGTAGGGGCCCCGCCTTATCATAGCTAAAAGCGGTAAGGCTGGGCCATACAGTTTCTACAGTGCTGATCCGAAGCGAACCAGTGGGTGCCCATAGCCGGACCTTGCCAGAATTAACTGCCAGAAACCCCAGAAGTAGCAGAAATATTCCAGGTTGGCAAGGCACTATCGCCGATTTCAGCTTATATAGTTGTGGAATACCCCACCTAGCTAACTAGGAAGTAGATTATCGGAGATGAGATCCCCAAAAGAGGTTGGTAGATGCGGGAGGATCATGTTGTCAGTTCGCCGCTTAGGACCTAAGGAGGGAAAGAACTCCGATCCAGACGAACCGCAGTACTGCCAGCGTTTTTTTAAAAGCCCAACATTCCTACGTGTGCATTACACTCACAGTTCTACAGTTATCAATGCCGCTTATTTTGTGAACCCCGGTGTCCAGTCCCGAACATTCCCCATCCTGAAGTTAACGAGGTAACTACAGCTAATGATAATAGCCATGTTCTCACTTCATTACCCCTGGCTAGTAAATTCATGGCTATTCTACACTACCAACCCCCTACCCCCTCTTCGGGTGACACCGCCAGTAGACTATCTATCTGCAGCTCGTTCTGCCTACCGCTCTGAATTACCTGGCCATGTAAGACTCCCATCAGTTCCGATTATACCGATATAAAGCCGTAGGATATCACGATGGAGGTTGAGCGGATAATAATTGATCAAGGTAAATATATATAATAGGCAGTACGCCCCATATTGCTTGCCCTACACATACAAATATGAGTTAATAATATGTAGCAGCAACTACTAATATTTGGATTTATATAGAGGAGAGCTACCCCTTCTTCTCGGTTCCTTCTCCCTCTCTTGCTTCCCCCCACGTGGGACCGTTGCCCTTCTTCCCCCCCCCCCCTTTCTCTTGACCTAGTACCCCCCCCCCCCCCCCCCCCCCCCCCACCGTCCCCCCCCTCGCTCGCCCCCTGCCAGTGGGTGGCCGCTTACACCCTCAAAAGCGGTGCTAATACAAGTCCCGCCCCTTGCCGCCAATTGCTTAGGGAAAATATGCTCCCCCTGTTTTGCATACGCTAAAAGTATACAATATTACATGTCCAGTTTACAGATGTCTGAATAGGGGCTAGCTGCAATAATAAATATTTAGTATAATATACTAATAAGCATATTATATTGACCGCACAAAGCGCCAATGCATCTATGCATTATTGGACTAAGTAGACACATCGCACTATATGCAATGACTATGGCCGTACGATAAACAATTAGGCGATTTGTAGCTAGGGGCGAGAGCTTTGAGAGTGGCGTAGTAACCCAGGTGCCCCTCTCATAAATGCCCGTTACGAGATGAAGAGTAGTACTATAATAGGTTAAGCGCGTGTTACCAGCGGCCCCATACATAGCCTCCTAACTGTCATTGCGAGTTAGACACGGAGTGATGACATTCACAGAGAAGAGTATCATAAGTCCGGGCCAAGGGGAAAAGTTCTGATACAGACGCTTAGGTTCCTAAGTGCAGGTGAACTGCCTGCCGCCAGAAGGCCTGGCCCCTTGCATGGAGAGCACTGGGCTAGACTACACAGAAAACGCTTAGATAGAATAGTAGGAATAAGCTGACAGACCAGAACGCCCCACTCCCCACCTTTGCTTATATATGGCGTTAATAAGACGAACGGGAAAATACGGATTTGATGTTTGGGCGAAGATTATGAAGACTTTTTTTGAGAAGTTATTTCCCGATCACCCCTCCTCCCGACGCCTAGTCCGGGCAGGTCCAGGCAAAGAAGCCGCTGATGTGAAAAAAAGTGGGAGAGTGAGGGAAGATAGGTAGATGGGAGGCGATGGTGGTGGTTGGGAAAGAAGAATTAAGATGGAGAGAGAGAAGTGACTGCTGGGTGAGGTGGGGGATGCGGTCGTCTGTGGGGGGTGGAGGGGTATTGGGTGGGTGAAGTTGGGGGGTGGTTAGGGGAGTGAAGGTGGGGGGAGATAGGGGGCTAGAAAAGGAGGGGTGTAAGTGAAAGAGGGTGGATTTGTGAGGGGAGGGGGTCGGTCTCTGCTGCTCAGGCTTGGTGCCGATCTGGTTACCGAGCGCACCCCTCCTACCCCCTTTCTGGTTCGTTTGCAGTCCGGCGATCTTCCCCTACTCCAGCTTTGGTTTATTTGGGAGCGGCCCCTATCGAGCCTCCCCCATCTTACCTCTTGCAACCCACCCCACCTCGCTCCCTGTCCTTCCCTACGCCGTCATTCGGTTATCTTGCTTGTGTCCGGGGGTTTTCTGCGTGGTGGCTATTTCCCACGAGATAATGCCCTGATGTCCCCAGCTTGGATGCGTTCGCGCTTCGTCTTCCCATTCTCTTATGGCGCTTTTTAATATTGTAGGCCTGTGAGGAGCCCCTCCACCGTCTTTACGCTCTCCGGATTACTTGCCCGATATCGACCAGCCCCCGCCCTCGCACCGACCCCGCCCCACCCCCCCCCCTCCCCCCGCCCTTCCCCCCCCCCCCCTCCCCCCCCTCCCCTCTCTTCGCTCCACCACCTTCTTCTTTTTTTGCTCCCTCCGCCCCGTCCCCCATGCAGGTTACCCCGCCTCAGGCCTCCCTCCAAGTCGCCTCCCCCACCCCAGTGCCCCACGCACTAGTCCCCCGCCGACTACCATGGCTTCCCGCCTTATTGCTACTTTCCGCCGGTACGCTGTATTTATCGGCCTGTGTAGGCCTGAGAGCATGCTGGCATAGGCCATGTGAACGTTGCGGGAGGCCTCCGATCTGGACAGCAAGTAACGCACCCCTCCGCACACTTCGCCACATGGCAGCCTATCCTAGTGGGAGTTAGGTCTCAGGCCTCGCAACCCTGCCGCGCGCCCCGACCGCTCTGCACTTTTCGATGAGGTTGTTTGTCAGTTTTAAAGACCCAGCAACCGAGGCCTACCGGTAGCAGATCAGTGTTACGGTCTGTTGTGTTTGCCGCCTAACGAACATCAGCTACCCGATAGCACCCCGTAATCATAAGTGAATGTGTTGGCGTTATGAACTAACCACAGGGGAAAACAGCAGACGCGCCGGACGCAGTCAAGCCTCAGTATGTTGAATGGCGAAAGTAGGCCTAGGCAGGGTTACAACGAATAAGGAGGTGCAGAGAGCGCGCGAAAAGACAACTGGGGGCATAGAAGTGAGCGTGGGGAGGGGGGAGGCGGGCCTCGGGTTAGGGGCAATGGTGATGGCAATGTACCAAGAGCAGAAATCCCGCAGCGTGCCCCGCGGGTAATTTCAGGTGCGTTGTGAGCCCCCCGTTTCACTAGGGCCCCACACAGCTACTGTGGTTTCTACTTAACTTTTAAAACGCAGCGCGCCTCGGATATTTTTGATTCTGGGGTGGGTGGTGGCAGTGAAAAACCATTAGGAGCTATGACTGTCAGCAGTAGCCCTGCGACCAAAGGGCGCCCGAGGGGGGCAACGGGCCGAGGCAAAAATCCGGAGGTCCGCCCCGCGAAGCTCGACGCCCCCCTTCGCCCCCCCCGCCTTGCGCTTACTGCCCAATGATGGGGCGCCTCCCAACTCCCCCCGCCGTCCTTTCCCACGCCGCTATCGCCCCATTGCGTAGGTGTTGGTCCCCCCCTCTTGGCGACTTGTCACCCATTTGAGGGTTCGCCCTACGTTCTCCCGTCAGTGATACTAGCCCGGGCACCCGCCATGATGCTTGTATCATTAGTGCAGTGTACTTGGGTGTGGCTTGATGACGCACATGCCGCCCTTTGTTTCATCGGGAGGCTGGCCGCCCTGGGTGCAAGCCGCCCGACGTGGACAGGTGGGCTACGGCCGCAACCAGCTCGTCAAACTGTGGTATTACAGGGACAATGGGGTGAGGTGTAGGCGGCTCCACTCCCGTACGGGACACGCAACAGACCATAGTTCCAAAGGGTTCTTTAACGTCGGTGGTGGAGTTTGGCGGGGAGATGTGTGCGCAGGGGCCGCGCCGGGCTTTTGCGCACCAAGATCGAGCACGTCGTGTAGAAAGCGCCTCTTGTGTTGTAGGTAGGGGGGACCGCCTGTTATCAAGTAACCGCCTTGTCGGTAATAGGGCCGCAGGAGGTCCGGACGCCGGGTGTCGCGCGAAGAGTCGGGAACGCAGGGGAGATCTTTGTGTCGGCATCGGGGTTCAGGGTGCCATCAATGGATGGGGGGCGTTTTGTTCGTTCAGGGGGCCCCTCAGAGCAGGGGGGGCCACGGACGGCACCAAGAAGGGAGTGTGACATCTAAGCCTTGAATGCGCGTAGGGAGTGTAAACCATAGGTGTATCCTGGAGAGGCACTGTGACGAGGGGACGACGTGATGGAAGATAAACATGTACGGCGAGAAAGAGCTGATGTTTGGGTGGGAGGCTAAGGGACGTGGGTTTTGGACGGTCCTTTACGCTTCTTCCGCATAAGCCCATGATGCTGGTCCTAGCCCCGTCCGCGCTGCACTGTTTCTATTGAGTGAGTAATCAAAGTGACGTGGGTGATAGCGTGTGTGCTGATGCGGTGTTGGCTTAAGTATAGTAGAGGGGGAGGCGGAAGGGAAATAGGATGGAAGGGAGGGTGGGTATGTTTAGTGGTCGTGCGAGGTGGATGGATAAGCTTCTGTAGGATGCACAAAGCCAGGGGGGGTAGTGCGTCCACTTTGTAACTAGGTGGGAGTAGTATCGAAGTTAGTATGTGCGTGACGTTTATGGACTCGTTTTGATACTGGGAAATTCGCTCTGATCGGTTATCTCCCAGCTGGTTCATGTTGTGGCGGGGAAGCGGGGCGGGGTAGTGTCTGAGTGGACGGGCATCGGGGACGAGGGATGGGGGGGGAGAGTTGGGTCTGGAGGTATGAGTTGAGGGGGAGTATGCAAGGGGATATAATATGAGATATTATTGAGGACAACAGTGGGTATTCTATGCGGTGCTAGCTCCGGGGGGGGAGGATAGTGGAAGTGTTGGGGGTTGTGGTTTGTTGTGGGAATGGGCGGAACGGGGGAGGAATTGGTAGAAGCTAGGGGTGGAGGGCAGTATGAGAGTCGTTATGTGACTTTTTCGTAGGGTGGCGTGGTTGAGGTGTGGGGGGAGGGGTGTTTGAGGAGACTGGGGGTGCTGGATTAGTGGGGGGGATCCTTCTGTCGTTAGAGTAGTGGTTTTGGTTTGTTCTCGATTACCAACTTTGAATGCGTTCTTTGGTTTTTTTATTCTGTGGGAGGGCTCTCGACGTCCGCGAGCACACGAGATTGGCGTGTTGGTGTTGGTTCGCTGTGTATCACTGCGGTTAGGTTTGATGTACCTTCGAGTCATCTTTTCGTTCGCGATAGTTATTTTTGGTCGTTGCGTGTCCCGTCTGAGGGTGCGGATTTTGTTTTTTCCCCCTCCACACCACACCCCTATGACCCCCGTTCGGGCTACCTTTTCCACCCCCCCCCCCCCCCTTGTCGCTTTTTTTCCCCGCACCTACCAACCCCCATTGAAACCAGTTTTTTCATAATTTTACACCACCTTGTCACACCGGTTACCCACAGTTGGATTGGTTTCTCCTCCCCCCTTTCCTTTTTTTGTCCACGCCCTACCCCCCCTTACCCAATTCCTATTTTTTTTGTTTTTTGTTTTGTTTCTGTGCAATAAACCTTATCTAGGGATAACATATATTAGATATTAAATTATTTTTCCCCTCATTACTTCTGTGCCTTATGTACCATATGTCTTTTAGTAAATACCACAACATTTGGTCAAATGCCCACATCACAACCTCGTGTTGTCCCTGTCTGGTAAAATTTCAATAAAGGGATCCCATTTTTTAAATGTGTTTCTGTTTTTAGCTCTTATTGGTTTCGGCTTCCATTTTATCTAACATGAATAATTGTGTTAAATATTGTTTAACATCTTCCCATGTTCATGGATTATCATTATCATGTAACATATGGTTTTCTGTCTGCCAATAAATGTTAATTTCTACGAATTTAGGTATTCTCTACATTGTTATTCAAGATATGACATTTATTTGAAATAAATTATCAATAAGAAACTGGTTCTTCTGAGAAAAGTTTTAGAGTCTAGCTATTTAACATTCTGCTGTATATAATCCATGCACTTGGTCCAAAAAGTTGCATCTGGAGCACTCCCATAAGCAGTGTTTTAGGTGGCTATAGGTTGTTGGCACTTGGACATCTATTCCTGGATTTGTTGTATTCTTCTTACTTTGTTAAAAGACACAATATGCCCTTTGTGTCCGTTTTAGTTGCATCTCTCTCCACGTTTTGATATGATAAGTTTTCTAGTTTCTATCTAAACAGTCATGATACTACATTAAGTTCCGTTATTCCTTGAAATCTTTGTTCCAGACCACAAAAACCTTTTGCAAACTATCTCATAATTTTTGTCTCTTACTAAAATTATATTATATTTATATAATTAAATATAAAGCGAAGAAAATAGCCGTGTTAGTCCAGTTGCGATAGTGCAGAATAAATGAGTTCTTCAGTATTCGGCGATACCTTTTTTAGTGGACTAACAATTTATGCCATAGGACAAGCTTCGAGAGTTATCCTCTCTTCTTCAGGTCAACAATACTGATATACAGGAATCTATGCTAAAACAGTGTGGAGAGAGGAATTTTTTTTTTTTAAAACAACAGATATTTACTGTAGATAGGTAGGGTGTTAAGTGTTTGAAGCCAGGGGACAGTGTCAAAGAAAGGTGGGAGGGGGAGGGATGCTGGGGGGGGGGGTCACTCCCGCGCCCCCCCCCAAACACCAACTTACACCGCGCACCGGCGGTATGACACGTGACGTCCCACATGACATCGACCAGCGGGCATTGTGACGCCTCGTGCCATGGCGACGGCAGGAGGGCCGCCGGAAGAGCCACGGTAAGGTACGGTTACAGAGGCATGCAGCTCCACCGGCACTTAATTTAAGTGCCTTCGGGAACGGCGGCAGGGCCCTCTAAACCCGCCGCCCCCCGTCCGGCAGTCTCGCGCCCCCCCCTGGAGTGCGGCCCCCCGTGTTTGCGCACCGCGGCTTATCTAACACATTCAAGATATTACCCATTTATTCTATAAAATTTTTATCGAGGAATTAATACATTGGGAGTTTACCTCTCGCTTTCACGTATCTCCCGGACCAAGTTACATGACCAAATCATAGTTACAATTAGTGAAAGGGTCTCTAAAGTCATTATATACAGGACATTGTATGCCCACAGTTTTACAAGGGTAATATATATTATAGGCGTATGTAACAGTGCACAGAAGATTATAATGGAAAAAGCTTCTCGTTTTGAACAAAGAGACAGGGGGGCCCAATGCTACATCAATTGGACAAAACATATGGTAATAAGTATAAAGTTTAAATACATGTAATAATAATTACTGGTTATTTAGTTTAAACCCTTGGGCCAAGGCCGTCGTATAAGCCTGCCATACCAAACGTCACCAAGCCTACCGATTAATGAGGTCCTACACTACACTGTGAAGCTCTTCCCGTTACATCGGTATGAGGGGAAAGAACCGTAGTAGGTCCTGTCTATGCAGACAAAGTAAAAGATAACCCCACCCTGCCCAAAGGTGTAGCTTTCAGTTTTGAAAGAAACCTTTTCCACTGTGGCCATATACCTTATAAAAAGGATACTCCTTTTTAAGGACCAGTAAACACGTATTTCATGAAGTAAGCCTTGCAGGAAAGTGGCCAGTTTCTAAATATACAGGACGTAAGGCTCACCCTCCCCAATAACCATTCTATCTTACCAAATCCCAGATCGGGTTGGGCTTGCTTTGGAAGCTCCAAGACTGTACGGGGGTCAAAATCCTGTCACTGCTCTCTCCTCCCCGGGTCCCGCACTTCCCCTTAAATCATGGGCTTGTTTAGGGCAGGTGCAGCGGACCAGCCTCCCAACAGAGCTAACCACTACAGGAGCGGAATGCAAGAGGCTGGGGGAAGGCAGAACCAGAAGCTAGAGCAAAGATGTAATGCGGGGTTGAGGTTAGGATCCCGAGCAGACGGGATGAGGCGGTTGTGGTTTTTATCTGACCATCAGTCTCTGTTTCTGTGCATTATAAGAAGCCCCTCCTGTGTTTGAACAACTGCATTGGATGTAGATAAATCCCATTAGCCTAAAAGGCTTAGCCGGGCCATTTGTGCCATAAAACCCCGCGGCCCTATAACTCATCCCCGGCGGCAGGAAGGGCTGCGTTTCCTGTACTTTCATTCCCATGATTCCCCCTGTGAGCTGTGTAAAGGCAGGTCCTGATCTATACGGGTAACGCCGCCGGTTACTTCCAGCCGACTTTAACGGTAACGTCACCGACGCAGCATAAATAATGATTCCTGCCACCGTTTTTGTATGTCCCAAAATACAGGATGTGTGCTACGAATTTCAGTATTTAATATAGGTGATCTGTGATTGTCTAAAAAATGGTAGTAATTTTAAGATAAGTGAAGTATTTATGTTTAATTTTTCCTTTTCTATTATCAATGTGAGTAATAATATAATTGTGTGAATAATGTGTGATTAGTGAATGATGTGGATTAATCTATTTTTGTGCAATAAATTAACCAGCTTATTTTCGTGGTTTTATGTATAAATATAAACAAAAAAATGTGGCTAAAGGCAAGTACTGGCCTCAGTAGTTCGCTGTGTGAGTCAATTTCTGTCAATGGGTGTCATAGAAATTTTTGTACCAAAAAATGCTGACTTAATATGACTTCAGATGTGTGAGGGGGGGAGAGAAAGTGTGGATAAGAATAGAGGCAAGCAGGATGATTACAAGCAATTTTGATAGGGTGTGAAAAATAATCAAAGATCTGCAACCCATGCTGACAGAGGATGCGACATTAAAAGAAATCTTTCCCAAACCTCCCATTCTTGCATTCCGGCAACCACCAAACCTCAAACAGAAATTAGTCAGCAGAAAACTTCACAACGATTTTAAAGACATGGATAATGGCACAAAACTGTGCAGCAACAAACGCTGCAAACTCTGCCAACATACTTGCCAGGATCCCACAGCCAGTCACAACCATAGAACATTCAATGTTAAAGGATCATACAGCTGCACATCCATGAATTTAGTGTATATGATTCAGTGCAACAAATGTGACCAAGGTTGCTACATTGGGGAAACCAGCCAAAAACTACAAGGAAGAATGAATATGCACAGACACTCTATACTCCATCACGAAGAAGGAAGATACTGCTCACCTGTGGGACATCACTTCTCAAAAACCAGATCATTCCATAAATGATCTAAAAATCAAAATCCTCAATGGAATGTTTAAAAGCACCCAAGAACGGAAAACATTTGAACTCAGAATGATAAGACTCTTTGACACCAAAACCAAAGGACTTAATGTGGACATGGGTTTTCTCACACCCTATCAAAATTGCTTGTAATCATCCTGCTTGCCTCTATTCTTATCCACACTTTCTCTCCCCCCCAGCATCCCTCCCCCTCCCCACCTTTCTTTGACACTGTCCCCTGGCTTCAAACACTTAACACCCTACCTTATCTACAGTAAATATCTGTTGTTTTAAAAAAAAAAAAATTCCTCTCTCCACACTGTTTTAGCCATAGATTCCTTTGTATATCAGTATTGTTGACCTGAAGAAGAGAGGATAACTCTCGAAAGCTTGTCCTATGGCATAAATTGTTAGTCCACTAAAAAAGGTATCGCCGAATACTGAAGAACTCATTTATTCTGCACTATCGCAACTGGACTAACACGGCTATTTTCTGCTTTATATATATATATATATATATATATATATAATTTAGTAAGAGACAAAAATTATGAGATGAGTTTGCAAAAGGTTTTTGTGGTCTGGAACAAAGATTTCAAGGAAATAACGGAACTTAATGTAGTACTTACTGGTTTAGATAGAACTAGAAAACTTATCATATCAGAAACGTGGAGAGAGATGCAACTAAAACGGACACAAAGGGCATATTGTGCTTTTAACATAAGTTACAAGAATACAGACAAATCCAGGAATAGATGTCCAAAGTGCCAACAACCTATAGCACACCTAAAACACTGCTTATGGGAGTGCTCCAAGATTGCAACTTTTTGGGACCAAGTGCTGGATTATATACAGCAGAATGTTAAAATAACTGCGGTCAAAGAACCAGTTTCTTTAATATTTGGCAACTTGGAGGAATGGAAGATCATGAATAACGGGGTGAGAATACCTAAATTCGTAGAAATTAACATTATTGGCAGACAGAAAAACCATATTGTTACAATGGATAAATGATATATCCATGAACATGGAGATGTTAAACAAATATTTAACACAATTATTCATGTTAGATAAAATGGAAGCCGAAACCAATAAAGAGCTAAAAACAGAAACACTATTTAAAAAATGGGATCCCTTTATTGAAATTTTACCAGACAGGGACAACGAGGTTGTGATGTGGGCATTTGACCAAATGTTGTGGTATTTACTAAGACATCTGGTACATGAGAGGCACAGAAGGTAATGAGGGGGAAAAATAATTTAATATCTAATATATGTTATCCCTAGATAAGGTTTATTGCACAGAAACAACAAAATAAACTGTGGGTAAGGGGGGGGGGGGAAGGTACAGAGGGAAATGATGCAATGCAGATAGAACTAACTCATCTATGTAAAATTTAATCTCAGTTTTTGTTTGTCATTGTCTAAAGTATATGTCATTTTATTATATTATTTACTGGTTTAGTGCACTGTTAAATATAGAGGAATATTGTAATCACTGTAAACTTGTATTTTGTGGTCTTGTTGAAATGTAATATGTTTTATTATGGAAAACGCAATAAAAAAATTCAACAATAAATTTTTTTTAAAGTCATACAGTACCAATATTACTCTATAATCCTCAAAAATCAATAACTCTACTTTATATCAATCAATGAAATGCCATGTACTATAAAATCTCCCAAATAAACAAGGGTTGGTTTAATGTCATCCTATTTCAGATGGCTAGTTGATGTCGGTGCACTTGTTATAAGACTACTGTTTAAAAAAATAAATATGCAATTTATGTCTGTAAATTTTGTACTTATAAATCATGTTTCTTTACCTGTACACCAGTGCTTATAATTCTTTTGTTTTATATTTCAGCTCTCCCTCTCTCTCATGTGACTATAATTCTTGTTCTTTTATTTTTCTGTGTATCTTTAGTTTCTGCTCCTTGGTGTCCTTGCTAAATTTTCACTCCATTGATCTTTAGCACTTCCTGTCTTTGCCTATTTTATTTAAGATGTATTTATATATTTTTTCTTTTATTCAGGGTTTTCTCTATCTTTTACCTTTTTCCCCTATCTCGCTCTATCTTTAATTTCCTCTCTCTGCCTTCTTGCTTTTATTTTTCCCCTCTCTCCCTCTCTCCCTCACTCCCACACTGGAGCTGCGGCAAAAGGCAAGAACCAAAAAGACTTCCCAAGATTTAGTATTTGCGGCAGGCAGCAACCTGTCTTTTTGAGACAGAACCAAATAAAATAAACATATTCTTTATTATGTACGGTACAGCTGAACTTTGGCAACATTTGAATTTCAACAAAAATGTTCAGGATTTCTCTCTGTTAAATTTACATTGGTTTTTGCTACATTTACAAACATCATGATTACAAGATCCTAAGATTATAAATGAGGAGGACAAGAGCCAATTTACAAAGGATGAAGTCCAGATCAAACTATAAAAACATTAAGTGGGCACATCCATGGGGCTTGAATACACCTAATACAGAATACACCTAAAGCAAGTAAAAGTGCTTAAGAAGGTTTTTACAACTCCACTAACAAATGTATTAAAAAGGATTACTATAAAAATGATTGGAGTTACATTAAATGTACAGTAGCTCCACTTTAAAAATGTGGGTGTACTGTAGAGAAGAGGCTGGTAACAACATGCCAGAGAGTTTGACTTCAGTATTTAGTTAAATAAATGAAATAACCAGTTTACAATATCCCAGGCAGGAAACTCTAAGGTAGTAGTAGATCACAGTGGGACAGTAGATCTAGTTTACTTAGATTTCAGTAAAGCCTTTGACATGGTTCTAAATAGAAAACTGAACAAATGGGAGTCTTAGGGGAAATGTGAGGAAGTATTATATTTGTAGCCCTTGTACCCCCCCCCAGCCCCATGTGAGATTGTGGTGGGTATTCTTCTTCAGCTACTTTCTAGTTGTTGGGCTGTAGCTGTTGGTAAACAGGAGGGCTGAGTGCTCTGCGATGTTGTGGGGAGAAACAGGACAGGATCACAGGTTACCTTAGTTCTTGCTTGGTGCAGCGCCTCCAGTCAGCATGGATCCTCTGTGATGGCAGGGGATGGCCCATACTGACACCTCTTCTTCTTTTAGCAGACAGTAAATCACACTGCTTTATATTTTCTTGCACTTTAGTGCATGTAGATCTCATTACAGAACCATGACATCCTTCCCTTCAAGCTGTGCCCTGACTAAGGCTGTAGGCCCAGGTCAGGCCTATTGGACCTCTCCTCACATCTTCTTGTGAGATGGAGGGAAAATGTAGCTCAGTCCACAGAGGGAGGAGAGAGAATGACAAGAACCCAGAATTTTGTGTCAATATTTATATCCTTTGGGGAGTAACTGTAACTCTGTAACTCTGACTCATAACATCCATGTGCGTGGTCCATCAGTACCCACCCTCAGGTTGGCACTCTCTGGCTGTTGCTGAGGCCCGCCCTTGGATACATATCCAAGTCTGCAAAAGCACACAAGGCCTTAGGATGGAATTATCTCATCCACAGCCTGCACCTAACAGGGCTTATATTGGTAGGGCCCAGGAAAAGACATAGCAGCCGAGAGGCTATGCTATATATTTCTTCATGGAGATGGTGGAGTAATAGATTTCAAATGCTTGGGATACCCACAAGGCACAGCCAATTATCTAAATGGCTCTCAGGTTTCACAACAGATAGGAAAATGGGCAGACTAGAATGGACCTATCTGCTTTCAACTGCTACTATGGGCCTCATGCAGTAAGCGTTCATAAGTCACTTATCGACCACTTATTGGCCAAAATGCCTACTCCAATTTAGTAAGCATTGATAAGGGGGCGATAAATGCGTGAATCGCCTTAAAAAACTTTTGAACAAAATCAAATCGCCGACTGACGCCAGAAAAAGTTGACAAGTTGGTGGGGAGAAGCGTCGATAACAGGCGAGACAGTACTTAGAAAAATGTTGGCCTTTTTCCTGCCTCGGATTGAAGCCGGGGGTCCCCGAAGCTGATAACCATTATTACCAGCACCGGAGAACACGGCATGCATCCGATGAAGGAAAAATGCATTTACAGCCACTTCACGCAATGAAGGGGTTAACCACCCGTGCCAGGCTTATTGTTGTTAGCGGGGGTGGGTAAAGGTGGTATTTGGCCTTAAGTGGGTGTTTAGGCCTTGTGGGGGGGTTGCGGGTGGACTTAACCCCTTCATTACCTTAGCGGTTATTACCACTAAGGTAATGAAGCGTTAACCCTCCCGCTATCCACCCACAAGGCCTAAACACCCATCCTTGGGGCCAATACCCCCTTCATCCACCTCCACTACCCACAATAAAAAAATACACACACAACAGCCCCAAAACCCACCTCCTAGGCCACTATAATCATAGCGATATTTAATAAACATTAATAAACCACCCACCCCCCGTGCCCCCTTAATGTAAAACCATTATTTATTTTTAACACAGGCTTAATACCCCAGGCCTATGGTAGTCCCCGGTGGGCCCGACGGATGTTTGCAGGCCACACAGTGCACCAGAGAGGGGTGCCACAGGTGTCTGGGGGTCTCCGGGTTGTCCCCGTTATGCACTGTGGGCCTCCAGGTGGTCTCTGCAGCTCACAGTGGGCCACAATGGGGTCCACAGGTGTGCCTGCGGGTGTGTGGGGGTCCCCAGGTCATCCCAACAGGTGTCTGAGGGCCCTCGGGTGGTTCCTAGCTGTGGAGCCCCCGTTTTTTCACCGCAGGTGTCCCCCGTGGGTTCGCAGGTGGTACCCATGGGCATCCAGGGGTCCTGAGATGGTCTCCATAGGTCCCCGCAGACCTAAGGTACCAACCCTGTATGTCAACAAATAAAACATGGCCTACAGTTCAATCATTCCCCCCACCAAACACATACAGTTCAGAAATGGGCAAAATAACTATTATCCAGATCTGGATAATAGATTATTTGCCCATTATTAAACACAACATTAACCAGCATAAATAAAGTAAATAAATACAGTTCTACTTACCACAGCAATATGATACTCAAGATCCCTGTCCTCCGTTGCCAGAAAGAATACATGCATAATAAATACAATCTAATGGCCCCTAACCCCTTAATCAACTTAGTGGATAATAACCAATGTAGTAATTAAGGGGTTAACCCACCCTGCCCTGCTACCCACTCAAGAGGCTTAACAACCCACCCCGGACCAACTATACCCACCCTGTACCCATTGAGTAGAATAGTGGTACATCATACCCATATAATAATTTGGGCATGGTAAGTCACTATAGCACTCAATAGGCACCAGAATCAAAATAAATGAATGCTCCTAACACAATAATAAAACATTACAAAACTCCAAAAAAAAAACACAATTCACTAAATAAAAACACTAGCCAGCTAATGCAATTAATACAAGCAATAACCAGATCAACAATGAATTAATTAAACCAGTAACCAATCAAAACAATTAATTAATACAACAGCAATGAATTAATTGAAACATTAACCTACAAAGAAATTAATTATTAAAAAAAATCTGAAACACAACCAAAGTATTAGCCAACACAATACATCATTAATTCAAAACGAAAATCAATCGCTAACATTTTATTTAAATAAAGCAGCAAAATTGACATCACAAAAATCAACATCAATACAAAGCAAGAAATGCCCCAAAATATTGTCCTAATAATGTATTGATCTATACCCTAAAGTGGTACAGATGAATACATTATCAGTCGATGTGCCAAAAAAAAAAAAATTCACATCCAATGTCAAAACCTGTAAAAAAAAAATACATTTACAAACATGAAAATTTTTAGAAGTGCTGGCCCTCCGACTCCCGAGGAAACAGGAAGCTCACGTACCTCGAATGCCTCAAACAGCATCCGATGCCATCCGCTATGAAGAACCGGATCAGGTACCCAAATCTTCTTTCTTCTATCTTTAATCAGCTTCTTCTATCTTCATCTGTCATTATTTCTTGATCTTCTTTATCTTCTGTCTTCATCTGTCAATCCATAAAACCACATGGTAGATCCAAACCGATGTTGTCTCGTCGTCTTCTTGGGCTCAAATGAGGCGTCACTGCCTTAAATAGGGCTTGTGATGTCACATTTGGGCTGGAACTGGTTTAACAGCCATCTGATTGGCTGGCTGTTAAAACCATGTGCCGACTTGAATTTTTTTTTGTGACGTCACTTAAAGGGAATGATGCAGCCAATCAGAATGGCTAGTATGGGGCAACACAGTGGCTGAGTCTGATGTTCCCCAAGCTCAGAAGCTGGGGGTGAGCACGCTCATCCTGCCATAGGAGAGACTGACAGCTCTCTGCTTCATCTCTCTTCCAGAGCAGGAACAGAACACCTCTCTCTTCCAGAGCAGAAGCAGGACTAACTCTAACTTGGTCACACCCTCCTAGGAGGATCAAGAAAGGGCAGGCTCATGGGCTATACCTATTCCTGAGATGCTTACACAGGCCATGAGTCACCACCTTAATTCTATCACTCATAAGAGGGGCATGAGGGGGGTCATGAGCCCATAGATTTAACCTGTTACAGCCTGCAGCCAACAGGACTTCCATAACAGGGGGAAAGACAGGCAGAATATACATACCCTGTTATGTTTGGCTTTATTTTTGTTAAATAAATCATGACACGGTGTAATATGCCATGTATTGTTGTTCATCTGAGGTTGTATTTACCTAATTTTAAGACCTGCTATGGAACAGATGATTATTATGTCCTGATATGTAAAACCATATAATTCAAAGAGGGTGTACTTTCTTTTTCACACCACTGTAGATCCTACTGTCACACCATTTGTGCTAACTAAATTTCCTGATGCAAATGTGGGGAATTGGTCGGGTGCGGGAGGGAGATCTGAGGAATCTGAGGGAGAAGTCGCTGTATCCAATTGTGTTCAAATATCTGGGGTTAGAAGATCTTATCATTTCTTCAGGCGATCCTCGGGGTCTCCGTCTCAAGTATCCAGTGTATCTGGGTATCCCAGCCATCTACTCCCTCCAGGGCATTGTCATCTGTATGTACAGTACCAAACCTGTCGGAGTAGGATCTGAATCCTTATCTCAGTCCCCCTTAGGTGGAAAAATCCTATGTTCAGTGGGTATATCCCTTTGCTAAAAAAGTACACGATTTGTATTGGTTGAGGGATCCATAGTGGACCATTGGTGGGAAAAGGGACAATTTGATCCAAAAGAAATGGCAGAGGTATTTCGCAACAGACTGAGCGAGATAAATATGGGAGTAAGAGTAACGAAAGGCCCTCTATATTATATCAGGAGGTGGACCCTAATGACCCTAGGTTTTGGGTATTACCTGGCCAAGGAGCTGAATTGAACTCCACTATTCTTACTGATTCAGGATCTAGATCCCAGTTATGGGTCATGCTATATTCTCCCTCTACCTAGCGGTTCTGTCACCTGGACACAACAAAGTGACGTACACAAATGTAACAGGTGTGAGTCTACAGCTCTGCCATCACCTAATGCTAATGCAAAGAACCATAGAAGCTGCAAAACACCTCAGGTCAGCCAGTCAGGTGCCGCAATATGAAATGAAGTGCCAAGGCATTTCACTTATTTACCAAGCAAACAAATACAGAACATCTTGTTACATCTGTATAATGCAAAAAACTGCAGTACTTTCTATATCTATACTTATTCCAGATATTTCTACACAGTGTGACTGTTGGGCATAGGTTCTCTTCTGTTCTATTCTATTTAGTTAAATAAGGTTAAGCTTCTGTAAAATCTATATATAATGAGAATGTTTGCCAAATTCTGTACATTTGTTTCTAATGTGGAAATAATTGACAACGCTCTTAAAATGATTGATATTCCCATATAGAAGCCATAGATGAACTAGTAATACAATAAGAAACAGTGGGAATGTTTTCCCAGCAATTTTTATTGGTTATTTTGCTTCTTTTTTCCTAACAAATCAATGATAAACATGTGATTTCTCCTTCCACACTTGACAGCTGTGCAGGAGATTTTCCACTATATCGGCACTGTGCAGTATTTTAGAGATCACTTCTTCTGTATTACATACAGTATTAACACATTTGCTGATGCAGCATTAAAAAAAATTACAAAAATTCTCTGTTGCACAAACTCATTCCAGTAGAATGGCATAAGATGGTAGAATGTGTCTTTTGTTTAATAAAAAGATAAGCAAAACCCTCTGTCACATTGTGTGGAAGACGTGCGCAAATTTGTGATGCCGGCGGTGTAGGGAATGGTGCCACACGGTCTGCACACAGCAATAGCGACTGACCATAGTGCTACATCGGTATCATATAGACCTTTCTGGCGCATAAATGGTGAAAATGAATAAATTCCTTTGGAGATTTTCTTGATTCATTTTTGCTCAATTGTGGATCGTTATACTTCAGAGAGATGGGAGAGAAGAGAAACATAAAACACACCACCGTAGTGTATTATCCTTGGGATATATGATTGGCTAATAGTCAGGGACAGTGACAGGGATAGCTAAATATTATACATTTTATAAATCTCTAATTGAGATAGAATGAGTATAAAATAACTGTATCAAACAGCTAATATGACAATGGTACAATGCACATAATTAATATCCAAATACACAGATGCAAGATGATAGCACCAATGATACAGCCCTAATCAGGGCAAGTGCCGTGCACAGCTAAAAAAGCTACTTGGCTCCATCGAGTGAAAAAATTGGAATCCTACTTTCAAGATGTAACTAGGACATTAGCCTTAGTCAGTGGTATTACCACATGCACTCCTGCTTCAGGGTCAGTCAGTGTAGTTGCGTCTCACTGGTGGGCGTGCGGCTCTGACTCTTCCGACTCGTCGCCTGCTTGTCCAATTCCGATGACGTCACAACCAGATTCCCTCAGGTACGGGGTCCACGCTGTGCCACACCGTACCTGAGGGAATCTGGCTGATAAGTACACCAGACATTTCCACAGCACAGTACAACAGTTCAGAGAAATATTCCGTTAATGCATAGTTGTTTTTTTTTTATAAAGTGTGACACTGCAACAGTAGATATGTTCTGTACAAGGTCATTGGACACAGAGACATGTGTACATTTTATCTTCTCTTTAGACACCTTCTTCAGAGATGGCACTGTACTGTAGCATTCAGAGTATCATAGGCAAAGATATTCAGTGCACCACCTGCCGGACACGCACTGAACTGCAACAACACAAATAATTATTCCGTCTGACCACAAACGAGGTCCGTGCAGGCTCAGTGTGGCGAGGCCACGGATAAGGTGTACACCTTTAGTGGGCAATTTCACATAAATCATGCTTTATCTGTATGATTTTGTGTAAATGTCTGGACTCGACTGGAGGCTGGAAAAGGGAAGCAGTAAAGTAAAAGCAGGATAAAGAGTAAGAGACTGCCAGACCATTTCATAATAATATCAAGAACCATCACTGATCTACATCCGAAACATCTCTTTTACAGTGAAGTTCCATTAGCATTATCCACTAACCACCACTAAGTTGAGCCAACAATTATCAAAATAATATTCACAATTTATGACTGATATTAGTTGTACTATATGCGTATCATCAGTATTGACCAATAATTACATACATCTTGGGGGATAACATGTGTACAGTGAACATTGCTGGCTGCTTACCTATTTTATTTATAGTTCTTTAGGAAATAAATCACAAAACTGAGAGTGAAATTACTCCAACGGCAAAAAAAAATCACTCGGTTTCTGCCCTAAATTACGTTGCGATTAGTAGGTCAGACATTTATTTGTGACAATCAAGATAAAGTATACATTATCATGGATGAAGCATTAATACAATACGAAACATTGGGGATGTACAGAATACTATTCTTATTGGTTGTTTTGCTTCTTTTCATCCTAATAAATTATTGCTAAATACATTGTACTTTCTCCTTCGCCACTTGACAGCTGTGATAGAGATGTTCCACCACAGTATATTTTTGTTATAAATATTTACACATTTGTTGATTCAGCTGTAAATTTTTTTATAAAAAAGCTCTTTTGTATCAACTTATTTCATCAGAATGGCATAAGGTGGAAGGAAATGTCTTGTGTTTAATATATGTTTGTTAGATGAGGCTCAGATTAACAGTAGGTTGTATGCATTAACCCATAGATCTGTTTGCTTTAATACACTGTGCCATCTTTTGATTCCAGTTTCATGAAATATACATCTGGTACAGATGGTTAGCCATGGAGATTTAAGCCACCAGATCTGGCAATTTTGTGGCATGAAGAAAAAGGAAAATATTACACACACAGGTACTCAACATTTATCATATTATAATTCTGTGTGTGTTGTTAACCCCACATACCACCCCCAAAATCACAAGATAATGCATTTGGACTAAAGCATCTTGGTACATTGATGAAGATATACAATATCAAAATGGCTAAAATTTCTGTAGATTTGCTTAAAAACATCTGTAACACACAAAAAAAATCATTTTTCTGCCATTGACATTGTTTTAATGTATTATTTATTTCATTTTAGTTTATTATTGACTGTCTTTCGGGCACATACAGTATAATGATGGGTGACTGTTTAGATTCGATTAGGGGCTGTAGAATGGAAGCAGTAGAGTAAAAGCACAATAGAGAGAAAGAGACTTACAGAAAAGCACTGATCTCTATCTGAAACATGTATTTTTTTTAGTGTAGTTCCATTATCCCCTAATGCCAATAAGTTGAAACAATTATCACCATCATATTTACAGTACATGACTGATAATGTTCTATATGTGTACCATCAGTATTGACCAACGATTGCAAACATATAGTAGAATGACCTGTGTACAGTAAACATATGCTGACTGAGTTATCAATAATATTCATAATTCTTTAGAAACAAATGACAGCATTGAGAATGAAATCAAGAATCCAACAACAAATAAAATTGGCTGCTGCCCTGGATTACATGGCGATTTGTACTGTAGGTTAAATGGAAAAGTTTGATTTATGCAATAACAACAACAAAAGAATATTAACTACAGTGAAAGGCATTAAATGTAATGTTGTTGACAGTTTTCTGATTTGAAGATTTTACTCATGACTACATATAAAAAAAATCTGATTCATATTCAGTTGCAAATCATTTGCATATATTTATCAGGTAATTGACATGTGAGTACTTTCACTGTTTTATTTTTTAGTCTGAATAGTTCTAATATTGGTCCAGAAGTTTTCCTGTCAACCTTTGTTTCATATCAACTGCTGTACCTCAAAACCTTTTACACTGTGTGACCAGTTTTGTCTCATCCGATATTTTCTTATCCTGTTTTTTTGCAAGCGATTCCTCCAGCTATTGATGCACTTTCAACTACAATAGTTGCAAGTTTGTTATAATTGTTTGTAACAAATACATATATATGTAGCCAGGTCCCCAAAGAGTCCTCCCGGTGGCATCAGAGGCCCGGCGCCGCCATCTTTGTTATGTCCGCACGGGCGCGGAGGCCGCACATGCGCAGACGCGACGGCCAATATAGTGAGCGCGAAGGGGCAGAGATGGCGCTCCGTAGCGCAGGGACTCCCTAAAGTCGCGCAGGCGCAGAAGAGAGCAGTGGCAGCCATTACAGGGTTGCACAGGCATGGCAGACATAGCGCACTCGGCCCTAATGTTAAAGAGGTCCTGAGTGGAATACAATTCCCAGCAGCCTTTGGGGACTGCCCTTTCACCCACATCACGTGCAGCCAGCCAGCAAATAGAGTTTGCAGCTTCTCCTGTTGGAGAAGGATACAATGTTGCAGAGACCACGCTAGTCAGTTGGAGCTGGGAGAAGGAAGGGGGAGGAAGTGTGTAAGGAGCAAGTGGCTTCTTACACTAGTCCAGGTTACCCCCCCGGCCCCAGGTAGGCTCCACTCCCCACTAGGTTAGTGGGTAAGTTCATAGGGAAGGCCCCTTAGGTAGGGACCCTGCCCTTAGATGAGTGTAAGTCTAGTCAGTGACACAGCTGCAGTGCTGTGTGCTCTGACAAGATGAGACAGTGTTGTGTGCAGTGCAGCTAGAGTAGTTGCTTTGGCTGTGTCAGGGAAAGGCCCCCTCATAGGAAGAAGGGGGGGTTGTTTTCTAAGTTATACCGTGTGTGTAATATCACCAGTGCCAGTTGCATGTGGTGAACTGCCAGAGTCTGGGATCAGACAGAATCTACAGCAAGAGATCTTCTGCATGCAGGGGCTAGGGTAGAGGTATACCCCCAGGGCCCAGTTAGTCCCCTGAGACACTAGAGGAATACTGTATGTGATAGGGACTGCCTTAAGACAGGGACTCCTTCACCATACTCAGAGAGTGATGCTGCATAACAGTGCCTGACTGTCAGTACAGCGTGTAGCAGGAGGAGTGCCTGAATCCATAGCAGAGACTGTGGTAAAGGATCATTCCGGCTGGGGATCCCTCCCCTGTGGAGTCAGCGTGTGTATCCATTCCTGCAGAGAGCAGCGCAGCACGGTGTGGGATCACTGTGCGGTTTTGCTGAGTTCCAAGGATTTTCCTGATCAGGACTGATCAGGGAGGTAGTATATATTAAGTGTACCACCGGGCCCCAACACAGGGAAGCGCTATCCCTCACACTCACACTCTCTTTATTGTTGTGGACACTCAATGGATAAGTGTCCAAGCACAGTATTATCAAAGGGACTGAGGGTGATGTGATGATGGACATGTGGGTGAGGGGATGGTATGCATTCAGGGTGATGCAATGTTATTCCTGTGATGTATTGATGTTATGCAAAGAGAGTTTCCTTGACGTTATCGTTCATGCTCAGTAAATACTGTTTATTCACATTGTGTGTATTTACTGTATGGTTGTTCTGGTGAGGGCACACTCCCACCACGTTGGGATCCCTCATCAGTGGAGGCGCTGCACCGAGTGTAAGTATATACCCCAGGTTCCCCTTGGCAGAAGCTCAGCCCTCCTGGTTGCCAAACAGGTACATCACCACACTGATAAGTAGTCAGACACCTACCCACCTCAATCTCACTTAGGGTGGAGGAAAGAGGACTATATATACATATAAAGTTCAACCTCGTTATAACACGATCCATTACAACTCGAATCCGCTTATAACGTGATACAAGCGTTGCTCCCAATTTTCGTATTTATGAATACTTTACAACACAATTATTGGTACTGATGCAGCGGCCGTTATTCGAACACATCACAATGCCGATTTTGAGTTCTCTGCTGTTCCCCATGCAGCATGAACGCGGCCAATCGCCCCAGGCACCCGCGCTTATCGCGGATGTTTTGTTTGAATTTCATGGATTCTGTTTCTTCGTTTGCAATAAAATGGATGAATTGTAATGTGTACAGTACTGTGCTACTGTGCTACTGTGTCAATTTCATGTTTTTAAAAGCCAGAACACTAAAATTCGTTTTTCTGCACTCGCCGCGGTTTTCAAATTGGGATTCCGATGTACATGACGTGTGAAGTGTTCGAATAACGGCCGCTGCATCAGTATCTTCACTACTTTATTGATTCTTTGGACCCCAAGAACAGCATTATAAGGGGGTTGAGCTGTATATATGTAACACACTTTAACTGGGCCTTTCCCCTGTCTACAAAGCTTTCAAATTAAAGCTTGTCTCTGGCTGATGAGTCCAGGAGGGAGCTGGTTAATTTCAGCAGGAGCTGGGTGGGCATATTTTTAGAAAGGGATGTACCAAACATGGAAGGATATTGATCCAGGAAGAAATCGGATTGCCATTATTTGGAGTAAGGAAGGAAATTAATTTCTCCCTTATGAGACAGCATTGGATGATGTTTCACTGTTTTTTTGTTTTCTTTTGTTTATAAGTATCTGTCTTTTAAATTTAGCATAAGATGAACTTGATGGACACTTCTTTTTTCAACCTCATCTACTACAGTATGTAATTATGTAACCCACTTTTGTTCAAGTCAACTATCCAACCTCTCTTCTAATGTTTCCTTCTCTGGTGTATTCATTGCCATCGGGGTACCACAAAGCTCTGTATTTGGTCCTCTGCTCTTCTCACGCTATATCTCTTCTCTTAGTGAACTAATACAATCCTTTGGCTTTCAATATTATCTCTATGTTGATGACACCCAAATCTACCTCTCCTCCACTGACATCTCCTCCTCTCTCTTGTCCCGTGTCATCAACTGCCTACAATCAATCTCCTCTAGGATGTCCCACCATGACCTAAAGCTTAATATGTCCCAGACAAAATTAATAGTCTTCCCCCCTTCTGCTGTCAGTCCTACAACCAAACTCCTTTTCACTGTCATTAATACAACAATCTCATTGGCACACAAAACCTTTGACTCTGCCCTCTCCTTTATTCAATTGGTAAACAGTTGTTTGAAGGTTTTGTGACTCCTATCTGGTTTTAAATTCAGCCAGCCCACTTTTAAATAGCAGGTATTGTGATGCACCTGTGAATGACCAGTCTATTAAGACTTCTTCCTCCATCAGAGAGGTAAACTTTTACAATTAGTGTAAGGACCTGTAAAAATGGTATACCCTAGAGTGGTTACAAGTTTAAAAATACTTTGGCCAAACAATGTGACTAAATGACCCTTACTTATTAGAAGAAAAACATAAGTATTTAACTATATAATTTCTCATATTGGATCTAGCATTGGGGCTTTTTCTCTTTTGTTATATACATTACAGTAGAAAACAAAGAAAAACCTGGCGCCAAAAGTTCATTGGATAATCCTGTACTCCTCAGGGGATCAGCACACTTGCTTGACAGGCCATATAGGGGAAAAAACACAAACAGACACAGATCATAGTGCAACACTGTGGGGTTAAAACAGGTCTACACTAATACACACACTGCACATATAACATAGAGACTCCTAGTGACTATAAAAACTATTTATTAAATAAAAAGAACTATGCCATAAAATGGTTTGGACAAATGAGAACACCGCTGGTCATCCAGATGTGAAAAATCAGAGCCCTACTTACAAGCAGCAAGACAAATACAGGCAATGCAACAAAGAGTCTTCCGGCTGCTGCTGATGTCTTTGCAGAGATGTAATTCCTGCTGCACCGTGACTTTCGTGCTGACTCTCCCTCCAGGGGTTAACAGGAACAGTGGCAGTGTTGGAAGCCTGCTTGTGAGGCTCACAGCTCTCCTCCACGTGAGGCTGCTCTCCTCACTTCCTCCTCCGGTTACACAGGCTGTCTCAGCGTGCCTGCACGCGAGTGTGCACGTGCCCTTAAAGGGACAGTACAAGCGTCCTGTATGCCAAGAACTAACGGCTGCAATGGGGCTCAAATGTGACCAAGTGTCCCAAAAAGTCCAATACCAAGCTCAAAGTGACTGTGTCACCTGCCCTACGCGTTTCGTGGATGTTACTCCACTTCCTCAGGGGCTACAAAGACTGACACTGAATGACATGTACATATACCCTAACCAATTAAAAATTAATTGCCCAATTAGGCTATATAGCCTGCATGTCATTAATATCAAATCACTACGTCTCTAACAACATAATACACATACAATACATTAAACAACATTAAAAACATTCAGATATCAACTGATAACCATATATCCCAAAATTGAGGCCAGATGTAATATCATAATAGGCATTGATATTACGATATTACCAAAATGCCAAATTGTGGCCAAAGGATAAACAAACCTGCTTAAGCCACTTAGTATGCTACTGCTGGTACAGAGTCAAATGGATAAGGTGTCATCCATTAAGTAATGGTTGCATTTAACTAATGTTTGTTTGAGCCATTTCATCTACCTAAAAAGGAGCCCAATTCAAAATCAATATTGAGCCCATATGGGGATAGAGTCTTAAGTTCATAGATCCAAAAGGCCTCCCTCCTATTGATGTGTTGAATGTTATTACCACCTCTCCAATTGGGTGTACACAATTCAATAGGTTGACAGATAAGGCCCTTTGGATTTTTGCCATGATGTACCAAAATGTGGTGGGACACACTGTGTGATGTTAAACCCTTTTTGATGTTGTAGACATGTTCATATATACGTCTTTGAAACGTACGACCAGTGCGACCCACATATTGCAGGCCACAAGGACACTGCAACATATAAATGACAAACTCCGACTTACATGAAATATGTGACATGATTTTGTAGTTTTTGGCGGTGACATTAGATTTGAATTCTGTGCTACAACAGCTGTACTTACAGGCTATACATTTACTGCATGGTTTAAACCCATTTTTAACCTGATTGATGTTCATTTTTATTTCACCTTGGTTTAAAGGGTAACTAGGTGCCAGTTTGTTCCTAAAGTTACCAGCTTTCTTAAAAACAATAGATGGCTGTGGTGTTAGTATCTGTGACAAAGTTGCATCCTGTAACAATATAGGCCAATGTTTGGCAAAAATATTCCTTATTTTGGGGGCCATAGCGTTATATTGTGTTATAAAGGAAATATTATTTTTCCCTTGGCTGTCCCCTTTGTCCTTATATTCCAGGAGTTTGTTCCTGTCCATATCTTGAACTAAAGAGATAGTATTCTCTAGTTTGTCTAAGGGATAGTTCCGATCTAGAAACTTATTTTTGAGTTCACCCGCCTGCTCTACAAAAGATTCCAACCTGGAGCAGTTGCGCCTAAGTCGGATGAATTGTCCTTTCGGAATATTCCTAATCCATTGCGGATTGT